>JAUEPU010000295.1:0-47716 GCA_030435615.1 Armillaria luteobubalina | reverse complement strand
ATCACTTAGTTAGTTCACACGGTAAGTGGAGTTTCAAAGATGAATAGATTTGATGATATTCTTTTACTTAGAGTCCGAGTTATATACTTGTAAGGAAGTGTTCTAGTAGTTACTCGGAAGATAAGGAAAGGAAAAGAAAGGAGAAGAAGGTTCTATCAAGAGGAAGAAGATTCTATCAAATTCGTACAGGTTTGTGTAACTAAATATAGTAAGTAATGCGGTAATCCCTAACAGAGCCCCCCCAGTCTACACATACCTGGGAGACTATGATTATCCAAGAGTTAGCGAAATGAATGAGAATTTCGAAAATATTTTTACATACTTCAAGCCAGTTTTAAGGTCTCCATCATCCAGGTGATGTCTTCAACACCTTGGTCCTTCATTTTGACGTCGCCATCGTCCTCGGGGTAAGGAGAGACTAAGGTGGATGTCATGGAAACGTTATCGTCGGTATGATTGGTGAGAAGACGCGGTAAGCTCTCGAAAAAATCCATGCGAGAATACCAGGATGGTACGGAAAGTGAATGTAAGCTGCAATGTCTGGGTAATGAACGGGCGAGTGAGGAATGTATGGGGTGATCGACGAAGTGTCGTCAGTCTCGTAGTAGGCATAGACTTCTTTAGCCGTAATTCCTCGCTTACGTGCTTCCGCTATAACTGTAGCAGGGGAGACGCGAAACAAAAGTCTTCCCATTTCAACCCGATGAATGCTCCCCAGTTAAGGCGAGCTTCAAAACCTTTCGAGACACTATGGTTGATGCGAGAAGCGATCCAGAGGATGACGCGACGAAGAAATTGCTGGAAATTGGTGAGGGCCAGGCGCAGTGCCTCGAGAGAGTCACAGACGAGCGTAGCAAAATAGTTAGGTTTGCATTGGAGCTGAGTGATAGCGAGTTCATCGGCAGTTGTGATGCCGAGTTCCTCGAAGACAGTTTCGGGAATAGTGGTGGGGCGTTGGGATTTGTCTGCGTAAGGTGCAATATTGTGAACAGCGGCGAGGACTAGGTCTGAAAGACTCTGCACAATAGCCCATCCCGCCGCTCCGAAAGGATAAGACGGACGGTAGAGGGTGACGTCGTCCTGTTTGGAGGTAACGATGTGCTTGTCAAGCATGGTTCTAAAGACAGCATCGTTTTTGATGAAGCTCTCCAAGAGGAGGATCAAAGTGGGATCATGAATGGCGGTCTGCAGGGGATACAAGTAATGTCCGCGGTCGAAAGTGGTGATAGCGTTCGAGAATTTAGACGGCATGCTAAATTTATGCTTGTGAGATTATTATTACGCGTGAACGATGTACAGCTTGCCTGAAGATTAAGCTTGGTTTGTAAGTGGGGTTTTTACGAGATTGGAATGGAGAGCGAGGGAACACAAATGAGATACCGGTAAGGCTGGTGTAATGTTCTATGTTTTTAGAGGTTTTATACGGTTTAGTTTGCGTGAAGGTGGTAGAACTTTCTGAATTTTTAGAACAATGCAAGTATACGCGCCATATTTGGGCGCGAATTTCAGAGACGCGTCAAGTTGTGGCGTACCTCATGCTTGATCGTGATTGTTCCCAGGCTTCTAGAATTTGGGGAGCATTCCTTAACTCTTCCTTGGTTTTCCATTCGTCCTCGTTTTCCGGAAGACCGGCCCATCGTACTCGATATTTCTTGATGCGCCGATGTTTTCCCGATGCTTTAAACATTTTCTCTCCAACAATCCGTTCTACCTCGACTTCTGGTAGCTGAGCGAAATCCTTTCGATTTAATTGCTTCGAAGGACGTTCTCCAAATTCCTCAGGAGATGAATGGTATTTTTCGAGGTGAGCAATGTTGAGAATAGGATGAATACCATATGATGCCGGTAACCTTAATTGATAGGTTACTGCGCTGATCTTCTTGATAATTTCGAAAGGACCATCATATCTCATTAAGAGCTTTTTACCTCGTCCTTTAACATCCTTCAGTAGTTCCAAGCTATGTGGATTTAGTACTACAAGATCTCCTTCCTCAAATTCAGTCAACAGTCTTCCTTGATTGTAATGTTTCATTTGGAAAGCTTGACTAAGCTTGAGGGCTTCCTTAGCGCGTGTCCTTGTAGCCTCGAATTGTTCAACCATATCGACTGCTTTGTCACTCTCATGCGTTTTATGGATTTTATCCGGCGTTCCTCCTTCGGTCACGCAATCTCCCAGGGGTCGTGGAATAAATTCAGGGATGGTCAACAATGAGGATCCTGTTACAGGGGTGTATCCATAAAGTAAGTATGCCGGCGCATATCCTGTGCTTGAATGTGGCGTCGTATTGTAGGACATAGCGAGCCCATCAAGATATTTATCCCAATCGTCTCGTTCCGGTCCGATGTAAGCCCGTAAAGCAATTTCCAGTCCTTGGTTCAAGACCTCCGTTTGCCCATCCGCTTGAGGATGATGAGCCGTTGTCAAAGCTCTTTTCATTCCCATAAGCTTACAAACTTCCTTCCAGAAGCTATGTCTCCAGCGTGAGTCTCGGTCTGTAATGACTTGTGATGGGATTCCGAATTTGGAGATGATGTGTTGGAAGAATAATTTGGCTGTGGCGTCGTCCGTGATACTGGTGCTACAGGGAACAAAGGTAGCAAACTTTGTAAGCTTGTCGACTATCACTAATATGTTGTCATATCCTGATGAATTTGGCAGCTCCGGGATGAAGTCCATGGATACCACTTCGAAGGGACGTGTCGGAATAGGGATAGGTTGAAGTAATCCTACTGGACCATGACGACGAGGCTTGGACTTTTGACATACATCACATGATGACACGTATTTCTTTAGATCTCTCGACATTCCAGGCCAATAATGGGTGGTTGCTAAACGGTTGTAGCATTTATGATATCCACCATGCGCGGACTCCGTAAGCGAATTATGTATCTGATCCATGATTTGTAATCGTAATGTCCGTGGTACGCATAGCCGGCTGTTACCATTGTGATCTTCGAAATAAAGCAAGCCTTCGTCCGAATATAGGTACTGGGGAAACCGCGGTGTAATGTGAGCTCGAGTATCTTGCAAAGAAGCTATTACCTCAGCAAAATGAGGATCTTCTTGGTAATACTTTCTCCAATCTTCGATCTCCTTCGAGGCTAACCCTACTAACAGAGAATAATTTTGTGCACTGCACTTCGTAAATGAGTAGAAGTTAGAATATCCTCACCGTAAACTATTGGGATATGTCCTAGATCTATAGATAAATCTCCCTGAGTGACAGTCTCTGATGCAACGAATTTTGCACCTACTGTAAGGAGTTTTTCTTCAAATCTTTCTCCAAGCTCGCTGAACATATTCCTCATCGGGTCTTCATCCCATCCAGGTTTCGTTAGATCGACTGGAAGTGTTACGTCTGAAAGGGGTCCATTTTGCGGAGGTAGACGGCGCCGTAGACGGGAAATGGGATCAACGTTTGAGTGTACTCGGCCCGCCCTGTGCACAATGTGCAAATTGGGATATGCAGAGAATACCGTTCCCCAAGTGAGAAGTCGTCGATTCACATTTTGGAATGTTTTACTCCAAGTAAGCGCAGCGTGATCGGTAATAGCTAGAATTTGTTCCCCCTCAATATAAGGTTGAAATTTGATCAGAGCTTCCTTGAGGGCTAAAGCTTCGCGTTCAGTGGGAGAGTAATTCCTTTCAGCTGATTTCAATACACGAGACCAGTAGCACACAACGCGCTCGACATAAACTGTAGTGTCTTCAAATTCCAAAGCCCAATTAGCCGCGGTAGGAACATCATTGAATTCCTTGGAAATGCTAGGCACCAGTTGCGGAATGCTCTCTCCTTTATCGAAGGCGTTCTTTAAGCGTTCGTAGGTTCGAGTTCCTTTCAGATCTCTGATTAGGATGGGCTGAACTTGTTGTAATATTCCAGCTAGTCCGTAGTCACAGGCATCTGTGTATACTCTGTAAGGTAGGCCTCGAATCGAATATCCACGAACTGGAGCATGCGATAGGACCTGTTTGCACAGACTGAATGCTTCATCGTGCAACTCTGTCCAATTCCACGGAGTATCCTTCTTTAGGAGCTGAAAGAGAGGGTGAGCGATCCATGCATAAAACGGAATGTAAGCGGAGAAGTAAACCATCATACCTAAAAAGGTTTGTAATTCACTAGCATTACGAGGCTGTTCCAGCATAAGTATAGCTTCTACCTTCTCTTTGTGGGTAGACATCCCTAGTCGTGACACTTTCTGTCCGAGTAATAGCAGCGATTGATAAGCGAAGTGGCATTTAGGCAGCGAAAGGGTGATGCCTGCTGCCTTGATAGCTTGAAGGACCTTATCAATATGCGCCAGATGGTCCTCGAAGGTAAGCGAGAATATGACGATATCATCAATATAAACTAGGGCGAAAATCCATAGGAATGGGGCCAGTACGTTCTGCATAACACGTTGAAACACGCTTGGTCCGTTGCGGTAACCGAATGGCATCCGAGTGAATTGCCAGAGCCCCCGATGACATCGAAAGGCCAATTTTTCCCGAGAATCCTCCTGCACAATTAGCTGAGTGAAACCCGAAAGAGCATCGAGAGTAGTAAGCCATTGCGATCCGCTAAGAGCTTGCATGATATCTTCTTGCTTGGGGAGAGGGAATTCGTCAGGAATTACTAGGGCATTCAGTTTTCTGTAGTCAATTACCATTCTAGGCTTACCGTTTCGATAGACAATGAATGCGGGAGCAGCCCAAGGGCTCTCAGATGGTTCTATGACTCCGAGTTGGATCCACGCGTCCATTTGCCTGTCCATAACATCTCTGTTGGCGGGTGATACTGGAAAAGGAGGCAACGAGACTGGCTGAGCGTGATCCTTGAGACGAATTTCGACTCGTGCATCGTGAGTTCCTAAACGGCCATCGAGCCCGAAGGCTTGTTGATTTCGTACAATTACTTCTTGAAGTTTCTGAGTTTGTTCCTTAGTGAGTTGCGGTGAAAGGTCTAGTGCTGTAAGGATTTCGGATGATGGTAAGATTTCTGGAGGACTATCGGCAGTCTTGGGGCCTCCTTCGATAGGTTCTGAGGCAGATGGGTCGTCTGGCTCGGAAGCGTTACGTTGCGCTTTGGAAGTAATTTTTGATTCACTTCGGATCATATGGCTTAATTGACCAGTGGCGCTGGACCCTGTAAGCTGTGCCTTAACGAGTTCACGTATCAATGACGCCCTTAATTTTCTTGATGCCGCATCTGATGAATTCTCTCTTCTGTCTAACCAATTTTTCGCGTTGTGAGTCTTTCAAATCACCTGTCCTTTGCTGATTATTACAGGGGAATCTGAGAAATTCGATACATGTAGAAAAGGTTCGTCCGGTGAGATAAGGGAATCGGGTGAGCCAAAAACTTGTCGTTGATTCGAGTCTTGACTGATGTATCTTTCGACAAAGATATCCTTGTACTTCGGAAGATATTCTCTTTCGATGGGCACCTTGGAGCTCGATTCAGGAGGAATGATTACACGGCTTGCTGCGCAAATATCCCCTCGACTCAATCGTCTATTTCGTCTCTGACGCGATTTCTGGAGCCATCGATGAGTTCGGCGTTTGGCAAGACGGCTAACATCTTCAGGTAGCATGCGTACCTTGAAGACATGTCCCTCCGAATCAGTGGTAGGAGGTGCTGTGGAATTCTCAACTTCAAGTTCTCGTCCCGTATCCCCGAAGGATAAATAACTGATTCCATCCTTTCTCAGTATAGAGACAGAATACTGATCCGCAAAGTCGTTACCTAAAATAAACGGAGTAGTCATCCCATCTACGATGTATGCGTCAACGTTCATTTTGACTGGTCCATCTAAGGTGTCAAAGAATAAATCAAGATTAACGTATCCAGAGATAGTGGATTTCCCGGTTACCTGAATAAGATTGATCTTTTGACCCATACGGATTTTAGGTCGCGAAGATAAACCTTGCAATGCGTCTTGTGAGATGAGAGTAATGTCAGATCCGGAGTCCACGATGACGGCGAGCGAGTCTCTTTTGATACCGTTTATCCCTGCGGTAGCAGTAGTGGCTTTACTCCCTAAGAATGTGCAACCAGAGGGTCGTTGCATGAACCTTTTCAGTTCCAATAACGGTTTAGAGTCCATAGATTCTGGGGAGTCGATTTTTACATGAAAAACCTTCTTGAATCGACGCTGCAATTTATCAAGTCGACGTTGCTGTTTGCGGTTGAAAGCTCGAAAGTCTGGCGAAGATAGTATGTTACGACACGAGGTACTTGGGGTGGCGTTTACAGTATCATTCCTTTCTGATACTTCGTTTGTAGCGATCGGTATACCTTCTCTCTTTTCTGAAGCTCTCTCCAGCGCCGACTCTCCCATGGACCTTATTACATTTGGAACAGCAAGTCTGCACGTGCGGTCAATAGGCTGGGGGTATGTTCAAAATCCTCCTTACCTTCAAGTCCATAGAACAAGTCATCGTACTCGTCCTGAGCACGGAGCTCAGCGATATCTGTTTCCGCTAAACGTGTTCGAGCGGTCCTCATCCCTTCCTCATGATATTTGCATTCCGAATCCCAGTGTTCTCCGCTGCCACAGAGACGACAGTCCCTGGCTCCAACGTCTTTGGGTGCTTTGCGACGTCGAGTCTTGTTGTTGTCATCCTTTGGAAAAGGGGGATTCATAGACTGATTCGAAGCACCTATCATTCGTGCATGCGAGTTTCGGTAAGGAAAACCTTGTTTGTCTTGGTTCACACGCATCTCATACGTATTCAAGGATCGATTACGATAGCTAGGGTCTAGGCGGAGTAACTGGTCTTCGTGGAAACGAATGCTAGCCTGAAATTCAACTGCTGTCTTGTATAGTTGGGTGGTGAGTACCGTGTTCCAATTCAGTGGAGCTCCGTCCATGACTTGAGTGATCATTTCAGAGTCGGTAAGGTCGAATGCCGTGTTCAAAAGATCTGCCTTGCAAATATAATACTCGCTGGGAGTTTCTCGCGTGAATCCTGGTTGTCGGTACGTGGTTTGACGGGCGCGATCCTTCTGTCTTTCCCACCATCTTCTATTCAGATAATAATCCGAGATGCCTTCACGGAGAGTCGCCCAATTCTTTTCCAAATCAAGACGGTAAGGTAGAGGTAGTGAGTGATACCATCTATCTGCTTCACCTGTTAGACGCTTCGGGACTATGTGCCCTAAATCCTTGAATACTGAATCACTCATTACCGCGAGTTCATTGATTTTTAATAGCCAAGCCATTATGGTGTCTTGATTTCCGTCCCACGAAGGTACGTCTGACATCTTAAGCTTTGTGTCAAAATGAACGCTGGAGTTTGTAGTACGAGAAGATTGTCTTGTATCTTGTGATTTACGTGAGGGACGACGATGTGGGTGCCGGTTTCCATCTTCATCACTAGGTTCAGAATCTGGATCACTTGGTGAACCGTTGTCGTATTCAAGATCGTATTCCTCTTCTGAGGGATGCGTTTCCTCCGGCGTCGTAAGGGATCCTGGTTGATAGGAAAAGGCGCGAAGACTCTTGTGTCCTCGGGGACTGAAACCATAAGATTTATTTGCCTTCGTATTAACCCTTTGTGATGGATACCCTAATATTTCTGCTGCTCTAGTCGAATATTCTGAAGCATGCCTATTGCTTGGATGACGCGTGCTTTCTCCAGTAGCTGCACGGCGTACCCCCCCTGGACTCCAGCCGGAATCATCTCGGCGAGGTGTTTTCGACTTGTGAGTTCTAGAAAGTACTGGCGAGTGGTCTTCCTCTTCCTTTTTTACTTGTGCTTTAAGGACATCCTGTTGCGTAGTGAGCAGGCCCTCATTAAAATTGCGACGAGTCGTAAAAGTGTCCCAGTTAAATACGGCGTCCAGCATGTACAGGAAATGTTCGACACGGATACGATAATGAAAGGCGTATATCTCAAAATCGTTCACTGTCAGACCCTTTGCTAACGGTATCCCCCAAATAGGTACTTCCAGGTCGTCATAGCCAAACTCCTTAAGTGAATCAAGGGCTTGCTTGTGCTTCGTGAGGAGGATAGCTCGTAGGTCTTGGTAAGCCTGATCGCGTAGCCTGTAAGCGATTTCCTTGGTGATCGTTCCGCAAGCTAATATGCGAGTTAGCAGTTCATCCATCATTTCCGTTTCCTTACGGAAGGTCTTTGTGTATTGGTTGTGTGTCAATGGTCGAGCGGAACGTAAGCCATGACCCATTGCCGTACCGAGCTTCAAGATTTGAATGATGCGTTCCCTCCGGTCTCGCAAGTTTGAATGTCGTTCAAATGAAACTAGGGAGACGCAGGTCGGCCAAGGACGGTCGACTTCTTGCACATCTTCCTCGTCTAATTCGCGTGATTCAACCGGTGTCACCAGAGGGGCTAATGGATCTGGAAAAGTGAATGGAGGAGGAGTGACGGGCGCCGTTGATCGTGAAGAGGAGCCGTCAGGATCTAAAGGTGTGGTTTGTGGAATGGACTCTGACATGGTTCTTGAATTCTGTGCCAGGAGTCGTGTGAGGAAGCGTTGGAAAGGGTCCTCAATGGTGAATTGCGAAAGTTCTTGAAATAGGTAACCACTCTATGTGTCCACCAGTGTTAGGAATACGAGTATAATAAGTAGTTTTAGTGATTTATGAGCTTCACTAATGATACTTGATTCGTATTTGAGAGAAGTAAATCAGGTTCGAGTTACCAATAAGAACGTTCTAAATGGGCCAACAAGCGCTAGGCGTAGTTGGTTCTGACAAGCGCTTGGCGTAATCAGTAGTGAGTAAATCGGCAAGCGCTAGGCGTAACCGATCTCGATCACTTAGTTAGTTCACACGGTAAGTGGAGTTTCAAAGATGAATAGATTTGATGATATTCTTTTACTTAGAGTCCGAGTTATATACTTGTAAGGAAGTGTTCTAGTAGTTACTCGGAAGATAAGGAAAGGAAAAGAAAGGAGAAGAAGGTTCTATCAAGAGGAAGAAGATTCTATCAAATTCGTACAGGTTTGTGTAACTAAATATAGTAAGTAATGCGGTAATCCCTAACAGGATCAAGTTCGTTCCCAATATCACTACGGGGGTGGTACCACAACCTAGCCCTTTATAATGCTGAGTCAACACTGAGGTGGTGGTTTTTTTAATAGGGATATGATGGCACCTGTTTTTGTGAATAAACTTTATTTTTTCTCACCATTTCCGCAAGTGTTTTACAGCACTTTCGGAAAAGTTGTAAGCACCTGTTTTAACCTAAGTTTGTATAAAAATAATTCAATTTGACCAATCCGGCTAGACAATGAACTAGTTGTAAGGTATATTAAAAACTAATCTAAATTTCAGCAAGGTTGAGCTATTAAATTAAAATACTGAATCACAGTATTGCTGGGCAACTAGTCTTGAAAATGTTTAAAAATGCAATAGAATATATCTTCTCTGGGAATTCTTAGTAAATGTAAGGTATATTTTATCTTATCTCATCGTGTACTCAAAATTGATCTTGTGCTAAACACTGAGGGAAGAAAAAATGGATTTAGGTTTTCCAAGTGACGGAAAGGGTAATCAACTATTATTGCATGTCAGCATTTACAAAGCGGGAACATCGTGAGCCAAATATGAGAAATATTTGACATTAACTGGTCGGCATGTGTAAAATCTTATGGCCGTGAAAAGTAAAAACACAAGGGGGCTGGAAATGGTAATTTGGTCATGAGTATACTTAAAAGGTAATCAGAATTTTCTCAAACAGGATACTCTGACATAAGCGGGAACATCTGACTATCTGGATATCTGTACGTCTGAGCGGCCCGACATCCCGAATCCGGTATACCGATTCTAGACGGTCGGGGTACTTGTACTCTGACTTTAATCTTGAAATTGAACTGGCGCGTACGTTTCAGCTCCCGAGTATGTAGAGTGCGAATACATCAAGATCACTGAGAATAGGGCACGCAGGCTGGCTTCGGAGAATTTGCTGAGGCGGCTCCATTCCGATACAGGGCGTCTGGATCCAGCCATAGTACAATCTGTCAAGATATTCGGACGTAGTCTGTATTGATTAATCGAGCGCCCCCGATTATTCCTTATTATGGTAATTGTAGTACTTTGTACCGACGCAAAGGACCACAGTTAGGTGACTCGGAGACATGAGATGAAAGGCCAATAACTGCCGCATCAGGACTTCTCTGTAGTACATAGCTATAACTTATGCAGAACTCAGATACCTCAATTTAATATATTGATCCCTAGAAAACTTCTGTCTTGCTTCCAGCTGGATAGTTGTAAGAGCCTCTTCATCTAATTTTCGTTTGGCACTGTGATCATTCCAGAGGTAATACTCCTCCCTTAAATGGATTTTCGTTTGCATTTGCGTATTCCTTCCAAACTTGACTCCACAGCACACACTCTCTTTCCTATCGCCACCTCTTTCCCCCTCCTCTTCCTTCTATTTTTCACCAACAGCATTTTTTATGGGACCAATCTCCGTCCCCGTCACAGGAGGAGGACATAGTATTCTTAGGCGTTCGTCACCTCGAAAACGCGTCGATATGTCCGAAGATCCAAGCACGACGCCAAAAAGCCGGTGAGCCTACAGCCAACTCAGCCTCTGCCGCCGTTGATTCCATGACTAGGAATCCAAAAGTTGTCGGTTCATCTACGCAAGAAAAACATCCAGACGCGGTAAATGAGCCAGAGCTCACACTTCTCGTTCCTCAGAATGAGATCGATAACCCGAGAGGGAAGAAACGACGGGCTTTGCCGAAACTACTACGTTCGTTGGCCGTCAGGCGTGGTGGGATAGCGACGGCATTTAAGAGACTCGCTATAATTGGTGCTAGACGGCGTGTCGACACAGATCAGTAGCTGACCGATGGTAAGTCCTCGTGAATAGCTGCACACAGCATTTGATTGCTCCGTTCACTTAGTGTCTTCTTGTCTCCATCTCCCCCTAGTTTCACTTATCCCTTTCATTCATCTATCTCTTGTCTCTTCCCGCATTTCTTGGCCAAGTTGGCATACATACATGCATTGCATTATATCTCATACTTGTAGATCATTACCTTTCCCCTGTATCATAGTAAAATTCCTCTGTATCATATAACCTTTCTGATATTCGCAGATATCCCGAATTCGACGATAAGCTCATGCGGTCACAGAACGATCCAGACAAGATCCTCGATCTCTGATGTCGTAACACCTTATGGTCAATCCGACGCGAGTCATGCTGGAAAAAGCGCCGCCTCAGTCTTGAACTTGGAAAAAAAGCGTCAGAATGGCTTTCATTTCCGCTTTGGAAGTCTAGAATAAAGTTTCTAGCCACTATGATACATCATGAAATCAGAGCACCTTTTGTATTGTGGTTCATTCATTCGCTTCACGCTCGAGTATCTCGAGTTCTAGACGCTCACACTGTGCTTGCCGCATATGCATTAGCGTTAACGACTCGTAATCTATGTCGGGAAAGACGACCAGAACTATGGCATCGGGCTGGCACAGCGCAGTGAGCACGGCAGACAAGGACAACAACGGAAAAGCACATACTAGCGTCTCGGGAAACGACGAGAATGTTGACGAAGTAGAAGTACTGGTGTGCGGTTCAGGATTCGATGGTTGGGCAGAAAACTTCTCCGTCCTCTTTAACCAGCCCAGAATCTCCGGTTCCTTCCCGCCTACCCAGGTGATATCGATGCCTTTCAGCCTCGATCTTCACGACCGCCAGCACACACCGCAACGAACGCATTGCCAATCCTTTTGAAAGGAACCAGAGCGGTGCTGTACTTGGGTGGCTTCGACGGGGCTTTCTTGGAGGCTTTCAGCGAAAGCACGATCATTTCCAAGTCGGTTGGGCCGAACGGCGCGAATATGACTGCGAGGGCCTCGGGAGTCGTCAGCTCTGGATGTCCAGAGTGTGTGAATTTGACTCGGACGGTCGTGTCGTTGGATTCTAAGTGAAAGTCAGACTAAATCCAGGAAGAAGGTATAGGATGCGTACGGATAGAAGGAGGCTCATCCTCAACATCGACCTTCTTCGCGTTCATTTCGCGTTGTCGCGATTCCTTCTGATGTTATCCTCAAGAACGTGAGTCCACCTTCAATCCGTTTTGTGCTGCTCTCACCTCAAATTTCCAGGGAATCCCAGACAAGAACAAACTCCTCACCAAGGTCTCCCTCTTCTGGTTTGGGAAGCTAGCGCATAGTATTCCGAACCATTTCGTGACTGGGGATATCGATGCGATGCCTAAGGAGCTTGCCCTGTTCAAGGATTAACTAGCTAGAAGGACGCGCCATGCTGGTGAAGAAGGCAAAGGTCATACCGCCGGAGGCCATCATTCGGGGATACCTGACAGGTACGTACAATCTGCATGTGGTATGTCGGCTCATTGAATGTGAGTGTTCAGGATCTGCTTGGTCGGAATACAAAGCAACTGTGGATGACAACCGAGTAGCGATCCTGGAGACTGCACGGTACGAGCGCAGCAACGAACTCAAAAGGCAGAAAAACATCCCGGGACGACATTGAAGGGGAAATAGGGGCTGAATAGTGAAAAAAGCAGTAGTGACGTCATTTGTAAGTTTTGAACATGTGGATACTCATTCGACTGCTGAGGATGCCGTTTGTGGTTGCACATCTCCAAGATTGAAAGCACGAGTTCGCGCAGGCAAGGTGCCAGAAACAGCACGGTTGGAGGGGACGACAATATTCCTTATCGCAAACGTAGAAAGAAGAAGGGAAAGCGCACTGTTGAGGAGGCTCAAGCGAGACTTGCGAGGCAAGGCGGGGAGGATCTGGATGGTGTCGAACCAGAGCCTACTAAGAATGCTGTAGACATGAGCGTTGAAGACCCGGAAAAGGAGGACGCCGATGGGTACTACGAAGTAGTAAAGAAGAAAGCCCAAGACAAGAAGGAGAAAAGGAAAGCCGAGCACGAGGCATGAACGACTCGGTACGCAGTGATTTTCTATGCCGAATCCATGTTGATTTTTCTTTTTTCAGCATCAATTATGATGATGATGCAACTGGGCCGCGTTCACTCACGCGTACCATTCTTAAGAATAAAGGTCTTACTCCTCATCGTCCCAAGGGCCAAGAGCGTACGCAATCCACGAGTCAAGACCCTGCAGAATTTCGATAAGGCGAAGACGAAAATTGCATCCCAAAAGGCTGTCTACAAAGGTGGTGATTCCGGTCGGTATGAAGGCGAGAGGTCGGGTATATCGAAGGTCGTCAAATCAGTACGCTTGAGTTGATACGTACACACCTGTATGTAGAACTTAGTCACCCTCTTCCGAAGTCTGCGGATCTCGCATACAATTTTATTTGTCTTGGAGCCTTGGACGACTCAGATGCAAACAACGGCTCATTGGGGACGGACTTGAGGGTTTCAGGTGTGACGCGAAGGTGTATCTCGAATAGAATGGAAGGAACACATGGAAACGAGGGCGTTGCAAGATTTAGAGAACCTTGCAATAATCACCTTGAGAGTTCAAGAAGAGATAGAAATGAATACAACATTGTTACCTGTACTCCTTGCGCGCTCTATCGTCTCCTTGGAAATACAACGCAAAAGATGTCTCGTCAAATCGATAGTAGCTCGCAGCTAGGCGGACCACGACGGTGCTGCACTACTACATTTGGGTCCGTCTTATTGGTCGAATCTGTGCATGTTTCCGGTTCCGCGAAGATGAAAAAATGGAAGCCTAAGGAACTGAATGGATGTGCACATGTGATTGAGACCGTGGTGGGAAGACAGCTTTTCATTCGACGAGGTGGCCCCAACCAATCGTCGTGTGATGGGATCATAGAACATACTATGGCGGGGTTGCAATGCGGCCCTACAAACTCGTCACTGCGATAACTCGAGTCCTGTTTAAACCAAGATAAGAACAGCTGGATACCATAGACCTTAGATGCCAGAAAAGGAAGAACTTGCAGATGCGAGAGATGAAGTGTGCGAATGCCGAATTCAAGAAGAAGTAAGAAGTCAGCACCTGAACTCTGTTTAGACCAGCCTACCGATTCGGATCGTTCGATGCAGACAGCGGTTAGCAAGTTTTTTTTTTCAGGCTAATTACAAAACCCAAGACAATATTGTGAGAAAAGTCGGTGAATTATTGCAAGCAAGGGCAGCTAAGGGGAAACTGAATAAAGCTTAAATGCGGGGTAGAGTTCATGTGATGCAGGGTAGCGCGTAATACAGAAACTTCTGCACCAAGAATGGATATCCCACCGCGGCCGGCTAAGTCTGTGACAGAATGACGTCGCCAAATCCACGTGCTTTGTTACCGCCGGGCCGGCGGCATGATCGAGGCGCGTACTCTAATTAGATCAAACTTGCGACTAGGAGCTTCTCACTTGTTATTCTTTTGCTTTGCTTGATTACTCGCCCTCTACGTGATAATTCTTTTCGAGCTTCGTTATGGCGCTCAGATTCTACTACATTCGCGTCGGCCTTCAAGCTCGGGACACTTTTTTCGGCAACACAAAACAAATTTACACGCGTTCACCGTCCTTGGTTGGTGATTTCCCGGCGAAAGTGCTTTTGGAGGCGGAGAGGAGATATGCGGGTGTGCTTTCGCGTGAAGGGGTCGATAAATTGTCTATCTTGTGAGTCGTATAGTTTATTCTCTTCGGATACTGAATTTCGTAGTTCGGGATGGCATACATCTTTACTAAATCCACGGTATCACTATACGTTGAGGGGATACAACACAGCAGGATGGATGGCTGTGACGGTGGAGATGGAGGCGAGCAATCAGGGAATGTACTTTACCTACGACTCGAGCGATTGGAATCGTTGGATGGTGCGTCCGGGCGGACTCAGAGCTAAGCATTTCTTTCAGCTCGGAGACCATGTTGAGGTAAGGTTTTCTCAAACTTTTGTTGTTCATATCACTCACGCTTAACACAGGTAATTTAGTTGGAATCTGTAATCTATAAGCTTATGCATGATACGCCAGGGGGAGAACTTGTATTTGGTCAATGATCTAGCGGAGGGCCAGAGTGCAATCACTTGTTGTATTGTAAGTATCTATCTTCGAAAGTATTTGGCCATTACTGACAATATGCTGGACGGCAATATTTATGGAACCATATAATGTATTCCTTCGATACGCGCCAGTTTAAGGTGCGATTATTTTTCTCATATCTTCCGCTATTCTTATATTATGTGAACACGAACATCCGTGCACGTTAGGAGTTACAGAACGGCGCGGCGGGACGTGTTTGTGGGATTGGGATGGGTGGTTTGTTGTCTGCTTGCATTTCTTTACTTATGTGTGGTCTGGTTCTGTGTATTTTCGCCTATTACTTACAAAATATTTGGTTGGTCGAGATACGTAGTCCTTGCTCGTCGTCAGACGCGTTTCGTGACTGCGAATATGTCGAGAGAGGGTCAAGCAGTAAAGCGGAGGCTCTAGAGACCCGGATTGCAGCCCCTGAAAACCATATTCAAGAGTTAGAACAACAACAGGTGAATATTTATCAATCTAACCAAAGCACTGGGCTAGATTTTCCTCAATTCCATCAATTCCGTCACCATCCATGTACGCAATTCTTAAGCGACAAATTTGGTTTCCTTACTTTTTGCTCAGCTCTAACCGATCCAGTTTCGTTTCAGCTGCATGAGATCATGTGAGTCTTCAGATAGAACCCTTGCGTCACATACTCAACTGACCCTGTTAGCTTGCGGTCGTTCTTACACCACTATTCGGAAACCGGCCTTTTCCTCGATCATGCTCGCGTTGCAGATTCTGCTACCCTTCCAAACGTCATGAAACCCTCTGCGGCCCTTCTTAGTACCGCCTACCTATGGGGAATTCATCTTTCCGATTCGGGTGAGATTCTAGCCTAGGAAGAGGTTTTTCTTGCCTGTGCCCTCCAGAGTACTGCTCAAGAACTTTCCAGCAGTCATCCTCAGCGAATCATACAGTGTATCCAGGCGGAAGTTCTGTTGGCACACTATTTCTTCCGTAAGGCGATAATGTTGGAAGGAAGGTGCCATACTGGTGCAGCCGTTTCATTGGTGCTGAGTGCACGCCTACGCAAAATGAGCTCAGCCAAAGGAAATGGACCGTTAGTACTTCCGCCTCCTACGGATTACATAGAAAAGGGCGAAAGAATGAAGGCGTTCTGGACCGTATTCATTTTGGACAACTGTTGGACGACCGCGGATGGCTCCCCGTCCAACTTCTTATGTACGTTTCCTGATAGTAGGATCGACCTGCCCTGGCCATTGGATACTCAGGTATGTACTTGCTTGAATAGAAGATAAGCCGTCACCTTCACTGCGCATTTGTGAACTAATAGATTCAATTTCCTCGGAACTATCGGACGAGTCATACCATTCAGAAATTTCTAGCTAATCAAAGCGAGGATCGCGGAACTTCGGCCTTAGCGTTACAAGCGAAAGCTTCAATCCTCTTTGAGCAAGCATCTCGCGTTGGACCACGCTTCCGACCTGGTACGAGTCTAGACTCTTGTTATTAGTACATGTTCCTTACCTGTTAAGAATCAGGGTAGTTCGAGTAGTACACGAAGTAATGAATACTCGAGTGAAACCCAAGTTATGAGCGAGGATGTCCGTAAGCCGAGTTCCAACCACCAAGAGGGATCCAAAAGGGTGTTAACAAGCGCTAGGCGTAACCGATCAAAGAAGCTTAGATCACACAGTTAAGTGGACATTGAAGAGTATTGAAAATATATTGCTTTCTAAGTAATACAGGCAGTGTTTATATACTAGAGTCTTTGAGCCATTGATATTCTACAATTTTCCGTAGTATTCTAGTATCTACAAGAAGAATAGAGAAGATAAGAGAAAATACTGGTAAGCCGAGGTCAACACCGAGAAGGCCGAGAGTAAGCATGTGTTGACTCATACTCGAACCGGAAAAGACCCCCATATCCATAACATTACCCGTCTCAGGAATGCCGCAACAGGAAGCTTCTCGTTTCTTTGCTTCTTTCACTTCAATGGAACGCGTTGATACACATGTTGTGTGTCTACCCTTAGATTTTGCGATTTTGTATGAAATATATACATACCAGAATCTAAATCCACTTGAATACGAGAGCTATTGCTGAGACTTCGAGCAGATAGCTAGGATCCTGTGCAATGAATGAAAATATAGAGTCGAAATACAGGACTTAGGAACGGTACCTTGAAGGATTGAACCTACCAGCCTGAAATAGTCGATCTCTAATAGGTTTAAACAGGCAGATATATGCCACAACATCCTATTCGTGCACAATCCACTTAAACCAGAAGTAGCTAGTCCCTTAATGAGGTTGACTAGCCCCCAGACTAGGGAAATATTCCCCTAATGCGATTGAATAGCTGTGACTAGTTGTCTATGGTTTGCAGAATATTCCGAGGCAGTTCAAGCTCTAGAAAGAATAGATAGAAGAGCTTCCCAAGTTCGCATTCAGCAGCAAGTACTTTCCCTAATATGGTGGAATATTTGCTTCTATATTGAACAGATGAAGTGACTCGATAGTACTATCTATTGATAGTGACTTTAAACCTGTAGATACTCTGCAGACGAGTCGCATTCCAGAATAGTAGGCCTGTAGGCCATGAGGCTCACATCAGTGATCGGAGTATCCATATTAATGGATCAATTGATCAGGAATATTCCACTGACTGTAGCCTTGACTAGTTGCCTAGAGATAGAGAATGGTGACGCATTCTATGATGCAATAGCCTGGGCAGAGGGTAAATCGACTGGTAACCAAGCTATTCAGCTTCGCAGTTCCAGAACCTTTCCTAGTCTGGCAAAGAATGATAGAATATTCCGATTCAAGCGACCATAGATCATCCTGGAAAGTAGGATAGAAGGCACCTAGACCATGTCGACCAGGAAACCCTCAACCCAGTAGTATGTAGCCTAGATACAGTTGGATATTAGTTTATACAGTATGACTATTTATCCGAGATAGATCGGACTATGTACAGTATATAAAGGCCTCCTAGATGTAATATACAGGAGGCAACACCCTCCCCACGATTTGGCATTATAAGTGCAGTGCTTGAGTCGATTCAAGGGCCTTGGAGTGGAACCTCGGGGTTGTAGAATAATTGTGAAGTCCAGGGAGCTTGCCATCCCTTAGAGTCGCACCTTAGCCAGTGAGCAGGGCGATTTCGAAGGCCTTTGTGTATATTCCTTGGATGAGACGAGTATTTCTCAAGTCCACTATATATAGAAAGAATATATCGATATTATTTGAATATTTTCGAGTTTGAATCGGCCAGTGAGCCATAGTATCAGCCAGTGAGCTGCAGACGTCGGCCAGTGCGCCATAGTAAAGCCAGTGTGCTATATAAATCGACCTAAGTGTCATTTAATCTCAGAACCCGAAGTATTTGAAGTCTCAGGACGAAAAGTTGTCCTTAATATATTGTATTTGCCCACAAACCAGTGTTATATTCGCTAAGTCGAATTAAATAGCTTGAATACTCTTTGAAACGAAAGAACAAGTCGTAATAGTCCTGCTTCCTGCTGGAATAGTTGCGCACTTGGCAGAATATTTGAACTTCCAACCAAACTAGTCGGTTTGCAGAGGTCTTCTATCGATCTCGAAACACCCGAACTTATATATTGGTGATTGTGAAGCGCAAGGATTGCTTTGGGTTGAGTATATACAAGTTTCACTCGTTGTATATTCGCTCTAGATTAGTCTCTGCACCGTTACCAAACACATCAGCGTCATCCAGAGTTTTATTGAAAGTCTCTCTTCAGTCCAAGCTCCGCTAGCTGCTAACGCTCCTTCCCCTTCGTTCATGACGCATATCTTAGCTCATGTATCGGTGATACAACTTCACGCCCCGTTTCTTTCACGAAATCCCGCTTTTCGTGGCGGACCTTGTCCCATTCTCGTGCAGCCATTCAAGTATTAGGCAACGTTGACGTTTCCAGGACACCATATCTGGATTCTTTTATTGGTGTGAGTTCCGCAACACTATTCTCTGCGTATGGCAGTTTTATCGTCTCGATAGGTGTTGTGGGGCATCATAGCTGAAATATTGATAGAAGGATCCCACAGCCCCACCTCTGCATCAGAGCTGACGAGACTTTTAGGTGAAGTTATGGCTTTAGTGAACGCAACGGGACCTCGATCTCCATTAATAAGCGAGGTTTTTTTTACTATGAGGCGAGAAGTGTATCTGATCCCAGCTGTAGATGCTCAACTAAATAGAATCCGTCACTTATGGGCCGGATCAGTGACAGGTTGGCCAGATAGATCCGAAATTTATACCTCGAGAAAAGTATGGGCTCCGTTTGCGTTCATTCTGACTTTCGCGGCTACCATGCCGAAGATAGCCGGCTGGATTGTTCCTTCAACACTGTACCGCCTACGGTCCGGGTCAAATTAACCAAGTTCCCGAAACCCCGAATGTACTATATGCAGCCGTACTCGATTGAAGTAAGATTGCACTCCAAGCCCATGCGCTGACACTGATTATGTGCAAGTTCCAGTACTCTTCAACTTGTCGTCAAGAGAGAATTCACATGCGACAACACACCAAGCGCGGCTGACCAAGTGTTTCAGCTGGCTTGACCTAATGGATTCAACCATGTGCTAACCTTTATGCTCCTTGATGCGCTCTGCAATGTAAATGAGCGCTGGTATTCACAAACATCGGTATGGAACGTTAGGCTTACCGTGAATTCCTCTGAAGAGGAGAGTGACAAATCTGTGGATTTTGCTTGTACGTACGTCAAGAACAGCATAATGGCTGCGAAGAAAAAACCGACGCCTATCACATTTTATAAACGCGGAAAACATAACGAATGAAAATAAATGACGTGCCTAGGACCACGCCATAACCAACACTTTGACCTGGTAGTATGTCAGCATATGGGTCATTAGAGTCTCACACAAGGCGCACTAAGCAGAGGCCTGAATTCTGTTTCTGCAGACATGAAGGCACAGAGTTAAGCCTGCAAGGAAAGAACCAAGTCCTAGATAAAGCTGACTCTTAATTAAGTACCGAAGACGGCAGCTAGAGATAAGGATTAATGGGAAATTTTTGAGGTTTGCGTTTCTAGGCGGGAGATAACGTTGCCCAAAGAAGACCGTCAATACATAAAAGTATATTCAAATACTTAGATCTAGCGGGAAATCACGGAATTGACAATGGCTCAGGTATCGTTGAAGATATGGAATCCACCGAGTTGCGAGGAATTGATAATCATAAGTCAAAGTAGAGCTCCCATCACAATAGGAAGGAAGACAAAGCATCAGCCGTAAAAGTATGGAGAAACGTAAATCACGTGGCCGTGGGTGCTGGCGTAGGATCGGCACGGTTCGGCCCATCTCCACAATCCACCTTTAATACTATTTTCTCAGAGACGCACCGAACAACAGTCAAACGTATCACAGGCTTGTAACTGCATCTTATTGATTGGCGGTACGAGGAAATCCGACCGCGAAGAACGCCAAAAAGTAGAATCCATGCTGTTCTCTGGAAGAAAGTTCGCCCGTAAATTCACCCATTTAGCGCGCTAACATAAAATTTTCAGCGGAAATATTACTCACAGTACCGGGAAGTATGCTCGAGGTTGAAACTTACGTGAGCATAGCCCACGTAGCTGCGGAACGACGCCCGAATATCTGCGATTTAGGTAGTTGATGGTCGCCTCTCGAAAGTGTGGAAGAACCTCTGGCCATCCATAAGAGCGTTCTTGCAGTCAATGAATGAACACGTCGAAAAGACCTATTTATTATTCGGGAAACAATGTTATACCTTTCAAGAGATTCTCAACGAAGCAGTGAAATGTGAAGCCATTTTCGGAGATCTTTACAAAGGTAGGCGAGCGGGGCGAGGCGTTCGATGAGCTGCACCAAGACTCATTTCATCCTTATATACAGGTGATCGGGTAGTTATCTGCTCCCGAACCTTCCCAAGTGACTACATAGTATTCCGGGCTTGTCGTACGTGAACATTTTGAGCGTCCCACGCGTCTCCTCAAGTCCCATCCCAGATCTTCTCGGAGCTGGGTTAGCACTTGTGAACACATCAGACCTGTTGTTACATTTTCAGATGGTTTACTTATTCATTTGCGTAACAGGTGGCTACCACTCAGCCACTTCGACATCGCCTCACGCTCACAAATTGCTCGTTGAAATTTTTAGACCCTGAGCGACCTGATAAGAAGGAGCCAATTGCTCCTGTTCTTAAGCGTACATCGGGTGCGTGAGGATACTTTGTCATTCAAGACCACGAGGGCAAAGAGTTTGCGGAGGGCATGGACGTAGTGATAAGCCAATGCTGATGTGTCTTTAGTTTACTGACACTTCTCAAGGATTAAAGCTGGTTTTGATGCGCAAATGGAATATACAAGGGGGTAGGGAAGGGTTACATCACCGCCATATTCCTCATTTCAAAACCTCATTTCCCGAGCTATCAAATAAAGATTTTGGTTCATCCTCGAAAGTTTTTAAGGAAAATTATTTCTGTCCTAGATTATGCATAGCAGACGACGCAACCATCTTGGGCTAAGGTGTGCCTCTGTCCACTTGCTATAATATCCCCTAACGGGTCCATAGTGTACACTCAACTGTAAGTGACCTCCCCCATAGCACCCCGCAACCTATCCTGTCCAGCAAATACATTTTTTCCAATGATGGCTGTAAATTCGCAAATACACTTTCTCCAGCAACAGTTGGGACCCAATAGTGTACAAAATACAAAATTATATTTGAAATTTTTGTTTCACATGCCCTGTTCAATAGGCAATACCTTGCTAGGGCCCGGCTATAATTCTAGTGAATTTGTATTACTAGAGCAGGATGTCTTCTGCTCACTATCAGGGTCCCCCGCCCTCCCTCCCACTGTTGCGCACTTTTTGTCCATTTTAGGAAATTTGCTGTCTATGCTTCTAGGATACTTGCGGGCCTTATTCCCGCCCTCCCGCTCACTGTGTAGGTCGGAAATTAGAGATATAAGGTCTTCTAAAAATAAAGAATGGGTTAGTAAGCTGGCCCCGCCCCTCCCACGCCCCTGGACGATGGATTCGGAATGGGGAGACTGGATGTAGTGTGGCAGTGCAGCCAATTGATGGGATCAGCCATCAATATCGGTCCATTTTTGGGAATATTTCGGATTGGAATGCTTTCTGGGTAGTGGATGGGCCACAGGATAGTACTATGATATGCATAAATATAAATAGCATTGTTCTGTGTCCTTTGGTGAAGTATTGGAGCCCTAGAGAAGGGGTAAAATAGGTAAAATAGTGGAAAATTGCGAAAAAAAGGGGGAAATTGCATTTGGGGGGTGCTGCATGGATTGGATTGCTTTGGAACTTGCATTGATATATTCTGCAGCATAAAAAATCCTCAAACAACACCTGTTTTCATGTGTGGGGCATCAGGATTGATATAAAATATTGAAAAATAGCAAAAATTGGAGGAAAATTGCATTTGGGGGGTGCTGTATGCATCACATCGCTTTGAAACCTTCAGAAATGAATTCTGCGACCTTTAAAACACCTAAATGGACCATGGTTATATTTCTGGGCTCTCAGTATCAATCATCAGATTGATATTACAGTTTATGGGGAGCACATATCAAAACACACATTTTCAGGCTTCGGAAAACTTCGGAATTTATTCCAGTAGATTTCTATACCTTGAAAACACCAAGAACAGTCCAGGATCACAATACATAGCTCCAGAATTCATGGGAAAAAGAGAAAAACTGAATTTGTGAAAAGTCTTACATAGCTCGCATTTCTGACTGCTGGGGAGGATATTTATGGTACTAGATACTCAATATATACCGTATGGGAATGTGTACAAACTTTCAGGATGATACAGCATGTATTGACAGAGATATAGGTAGATCATTCAAAAAATGAGGAGAAGCACATTCCAAATCTCGATGTTCCGGTCATCCTATGGGCCGGGGACTATCAGATTTGGATTCTCTGACCCAAAAAATGGTAGGAGCACTCATCATCCATGGGATTCATGTGTCTGAGCTCCGAGGTAAAGAGTATGCATTCCTTATACACAAAGATATACTGCTGTATGTGGATTGCACAGTAGTAAAAATGAGACATGGGGATGATAGTCCCCTCTACCATTTTTTGGGTCAGAGAATCCAAATCTGATAGTCCCCGGCCCATAGGATGACCGGAACATCGAGATTTGGAATGTGCTTCTCCTCATTTTTTGAATGATCTACCTATATCTCTGTCAATACATGCTGTATCATCCTGAAAGTTTGTACACATTCCCATACGGTATATATTGAGTATCTAGTACCATAAATATCCTCCCCAGCAGTCAGAAATGCGAGCTATGTAAGACTTTTCACAAATTCAGTTTTTCTCTTTTTCCCATGAATTCTGGAGCTATGTATTGTGATCCTGGACTGTTCTTGGTGTTTTCAAGGTATAGAAATCTACTGGAATAAATTCCGAAGTTTTCCGAAGCCTGAAAATGTGTGTTTTGATATGTGCTCCCCATAAACTGTAATATCAATCTGATGATTGATACTGAGAGCCCAGAAATATAACCATGGTCCATTTAGGTGTTTTAAAGGTCGCAGAATTCATTTCTGAAGGTTTCAAAGCGATGTGATGCATACAGCACCCCCCAAATGCAATTTTCCTCCAATTTTTGCTATTTTTCAATATTTTATATCAATCCTGATGCCCCACACATGAAAACAGGTGTTGTTTGAGGATTTTTTATGCTGCAGAATATATCAATGCAAGTTCCAAAGCAATCCAATCCATGCAGCACCCCCCAAATGCAATTTCCCCCTTTTTTTCGCAATTTTCCACTATTTTACCTATTTTACCCCTTCTCTAGGGCTCCAATACTTCACCAAAGGACACAGAACAATGCTATTTATATTTATGCATATCATAGTACTATCCTGTGGCCCATCCACTACCCAGAAAGCATTCCAATCCGAAATATTCCCAAAAATGGACCGATATTGATGGCTGATCCCATCAATTGGCTGCACTGCCACACTACATCCAGTCTCCCCATTCCGAATCCATCGTCCAGGGGCGTGGGAGGGGCGGGGCCAGCTTACTAACCCATTCTTTATTTTTAGAAGACCTTATATCTCTAATTTCCGACCTACACAGTGAGCGGGAGGGCGGGAATAAGGCCCGCAAGTATCCTAGAAGCATAGACAGCAAATTTCCTAAAATGGACAAAAAGTGCGCAACAGTGGGAGGGAGGGCGGGGGACCCTGATAGTGAGCAGAGGAGAGGGGTGGCAGTGCAATAGCCATCAAAGGGAAGGGTGTGACAATGTCCTGCCCTGGTCATGCTGGTAGGCCTGCCTACAAGGGGAGATACAATGGCTGGAAGCACGTCAAAATACAAACGAAATACAAACGAAATACAATTTTTTTGGACACACATCAAATATGAAACATATATTTCAGGTCCCTATAATGTATGTATTTTGACAGCTTCAGAAGTTACTGGATAATTTGTACTTGACGTTCCCCAGAAATACTGCCATATTTTGTATACGATGGACAGTACAGCCTCCACCCCGCCCGGGTGATATCAAAAATATCACTATCCAAGTAGATGACGATCTTGCAAAATACAACATTCCCGAGTCCTCTGATTATGGTAGTTAAGATGGCGAGTTACTTAAACCTAAACGGCGCCCAACGATCCAAGCAGCCTTCCTTGCCTTCGTAAAGGCCAGAGCAGATGGGTGACGCCCGGGTGGGCAGAGGTGACCAAATTCTCTCACCCAGCGCCTAACCCTAAGGTACGACTCGAGGTGCACTTTGTTCCAGCAGTTAGCTCAAGAGTTAGAGTTACTACGGCGAGCCGTCGACCGAATTACCACATACTCTATAACTCGCGTCGCCTCCCATACCCCTAAGTAGCTCATCTGGCCACTCGCGAGGAAACTTGAATAGCTTCATTGACAGTCGAAGGTGGACATGCGTGTTCCGATACTCCGAGTCGTATCGGTTTAAAGACTGATTGTCGTTCGTGAAACGTGCAAGAAATGTCCGTGGCACTGAAAGCCACCCACTACATCCGGGTACTATAATTGTAAGGCTAGACGTCATTGAATAAGCGCAATATCACGCACCTGAGGTCAAACATCCGCAGCAGAGTCGACAGATCAGAGCCTGAGATTATTCAATCCAGTCGGGGTTAGACAAGGTATCGATCTCTGTCGCAATGAAGTCGGATTTGCCCTCTTGTATGCCAAGTGCACAAAAAACCAAGACTCGAATAACAAACCTGCAAAGAGCTCATCGACAGGGTAAATGCTGGGCCTGAACGTGTCCCTCTAGGCTCCGACACGCATCGTTAGTCCGAATTTAGGGGCACATAAAATTCTGCGTGACCCAGGTGCGTGAGTGCGTTCGCATTTTTAATGCATGCGTTGTCACACCTGCAGGAGCGTGACAGAGATGCGTTTCTTTGGCGTCCTATGCGTTTGGGTTCGAGAACACTCAGTATATGGCTTTGTTACCTATAATGTAATTAAAGCATACTTTGTGTAAAATTAATATGCATCATGCCATCAGCGCCAGTCGTAATTAGCTCTTGTTGTCAGGGTGGAGTCTTTGTGCAGATACTATGGTGGAATACACCAGTGTTCAAGCAGAGATTTTGGATATTAGACCTCTCGGAGTCATTTAGAGGTACTGGAGACAATGAGACATGATAAACTGCATCAAATATGTCGCTTATACTGTAACTTCATCCAGGAATAAGCTGAACATATTGACCCAAAATTGTTGCCAAATCACAAAGTTACAAGCTAAGTGCCAGAATACAACAACCGGAATACATCATAAGATGTAATTTCTACCTAGAGTAAACATCTGGAAGCAAAAATAGGCAGGGGAAACTGTAGCGATCATAAGTCAACGACTTCAACTCGGACTTAAACGCATCAAACGCACCAAACGCAGATGTGTTACAACTGTGTCACACGCTTGCGTTCAATCTCGAACGCATGCGTTTTTAAAAGGAACGCATGCGTGAATTATCTTAGCATCTGCGTTCAATGTTGAGACAAATGCGTGAGTTATTTCTTGCAGCTGCATGAGTTATTTGATGTTTGCATTGATTTTAGAGGTGCTTGATTTTCTCAAAGGTGAGAAAAGTGAAGAGATCATATGTCTCTCGACATTAGATGGTACTATATTATTTGTGATACAAGAACTGACTAACATACATGTATTTATAGCCTTTCTGGGTGATTTTCCTTCATATTTGAGCTGTGATAATTCACCGAGAGATCCCCAGAAAACTTAGAAATTGCTCAGAAAAGGAAGTCAATTGTCAACAGAAAACATAATACATCGGTATCATTGAATCACACCAGTTATCAGGATACCCTGCATCTAAACGCATCGATGGACATCAAAACACATGAAAGTTGAACTCACGCAAACGCAGCCAAACGCAGTTGAACGCATCCACACATGTGTCTCATGCAGAATTCTCTTGGCCCAGATCAATGTAGTTCTTTAGTAACACATGTGTCTCTCATCAATTCCATAGAGCGCATATCCGATCTGCTTCTAGTGCATTCAGTACCAAGTGCTGAGCTCTTATACTTAGTGTGACCTCACTGGTATCATTCTAAGTTAGAGCATGCTCTCTACCAATCATAACTCAAGACCATCATGCGTGCGACTCTATAACACGCGCTGCACGCATATCATTGCACTCTATAGCTATAACATTGCGCTCTATGTCTATTCTTCATTATCTCAGTAACCAGCCATTATACGATGATGAACCTATAGACTCCTGCGGGCAGAAAACACAACTAAACCATTGAATAGTTTGTGGAATCTGTTTACAGAATCTGAAGGCAGGTTCTAGCGAGTGTATTCAGGCACCTCTGTGCAATGACTATCCTTCCTAAGGGTATAACAAGAAGTCGTTACTGTATAGACTAGGGTTTTGGTTGGCAACTTCTATAGGAAAAGAACTTCACTGGCTTGTTTCGTTATAAGGAAAGTGTAGGCGGTGGTTCCAATAAGTAGCAAGACGATTGGAACAAGGTTGCGAACTTGTTTGTGTTGTGTTACACTTGTAACAACGGTATTCTATAAGGCAAAGCGCTTAGTGGTATTGTTCCTTTTATTAGGAATGGTAGCTGTAAGTGTTAGTAACTAAAGCGCAATAATCCTACTATGGATTACCCTTTGAAGTGTACTGGTAGTGTATAGAGGTTGGAGAATGCCAACTAAGGGGAACGTCTCCCTTATTGGTTTATAGAACAAAGCTAGTAGGTAACAAGTACGACTCGATACTATGCACAAATGTAATCAAGTTCGTCGCGAACTTGTTTGTTACACTAGTGTATTGGTTGAACCGTTAGGTGTGTATCTTCTTAGCGAAGATATGTAGGATTTTGTGGGTTTAATGGTGTGGGGGAACAGTATTCCTGAGTGTATTCTATTGTTCTAGTTCGCATACATGGTGTTTTTATACTAATTTTCTATTCTAATGTGTAATATACTATAGTCAGCCGCAGTCCTTCGCTTACAGATCCTCGTGAACTTGTTTGTAACACAAGTACTATGCTATGTACTTGTATTACTGTTTCCCTTCGTATTATGCTGATTTCTAGTTAACGAGTCCTAGCAGCAACTGCGCCTTGCTAAACTTTATTAGGGTCGCAGTCCTATCGCCACAAGGTCACGAACTTGTTTTCTATATGCAGTATTCTTGCATGCTTTCTTGTAGTGCCTTGCGTTATGAATTCCTAGCCGCTGAAGCACTGCCTGCATGCACAAGCTAGAAATGCAACAGAGTCGAAGACACTGATCACACCCACATCTAACACTACACACACAAACACACTCAAGTTCATTGGGGGATTCTGATGCGATAGAAGTAGCGACACAAAGAACTGTATTCTCAACATCTCTAAGATACACGTATAGCGATAGCGCTCGTATCGTATCTTGACTTCTCTAAGTCTAAAAGCTTTTCTCAAACAAGAGGAGCGACGTTCGTCGCTTGGCCTCAAGGCAAAGGGGTTTAACAACAACTCTATATGTCGATAGACGTAACCACAACTCTTCTAAAGTCGCGCACTATTCAAACAGCCACAACAAACAACAGAACTAACCACTAGACATGACTCAAAGCACAACGCTCCAAGCAGAAACCAATACACTAACACAATCCACACAAGCCACAGGGTCTATACCTATGTGCTCGAGCTTCCTAACCGATCGTAGATCCACAGGGTTCCAACCTATGCGATCCAGAGAACACAAACTAACACAGAAAACCCCGTCCGACAAGCCAAAGGGTTTGAACCTTTGCCAACCTGTGGAAATACAGAAAGCAAGCGCTAATCAGACCAAAGGGTTCGAACCTCTGCCGCCTGTAGCACCTTGCATCACACAAGAACCTCAAAGAAGTGAGGAAGTGTCCACACTGACACTCAACTCGAGTTCTCTATAGGAGCACAAGTCAAACAATGACCGAAACCTATGCACAAAGTGCCGTGTTAACTTTCTTTGTCTAGCGCGCTACTCAATATCACACAATAAGTCTCAGCTAATGTCTATATTCTCTCGCTCGAAGCTACAAACAACTCCAAGTGCTAGAGCGCGTGGCAGAAAAGCTTTGCACCGTTACACCAGGGGTCCGAAACTTATACACTACTTCTATACTACTGTATTTATACTTTATACGATCTACAAATTAATACAACTGGTTATAGTATTATTTCTTCTGCGGCCTTCCATCCCTTGCATCCTGTGCATGCTGCATGAGCATGCCATTGCTTGGCACTTAGTCAAACGCCCGACTTGGACCCAGACTTTGTAGCGTGCATGGTTGTGATGTCGGTTAACACTGTCCCCAGTGATAGGTCACGTCTCCAGCTATATCCTCGGAGATATCTCTTATCAAACAAGTCCCAATTCAACTTATTCATATTTCTCTAAGTGTCTCTGTCATTTATGATGACCTAGTACTCGTCTAGGCCTTGCGCTCTTTGGCCGAAGTAAGTATTCTCGGTTTTATTCGTATGTGGCCATTATATCAATATGCACGCAAGTTGCCGGTCGATCCATGCCTTGTGCATCATATATCAATGTCTCTCGTATTTCATCTAGTATCACACGTGTCTCTAATTATTATATTCCGATACCCATGCAATGTTATCTTGGTGCAGTTAGTATCAAGCACTGAGCTCTCATACTTAGATTGACCTTATCTAGTATTGCTCTAAGCTAGAGCATGCACTCTACCAATAGTCACTTCCAATATTCATTGTACTTGCTTAATATCATTGCGCTCTTTGTATATTCTCTCTTATTGCATTCGCAGACTTCTATTTTAGGTATGCAATGCCTAATAACGCGAAATTACACACATAAACACCCTGGGGGCATGTCACCGCATACTATGTACTTGCTGATATACCATCTGACCATATGGGTGCGGTCATGTGCTGGGACAGAACACTTGCCATGTCATACTCGCTTGTCATTGGTATCTAATCAGCTCGGCCGATGCCGATTGTTCACGTGTGAATGGAGCTATGTGTCATAGATTGCTAACTTTGTGTGTATTGCATGGATTTGAACGTTCGGACCGGCATTGAGCGTGCAATCATCGATTCCCTCTGATTCCGTTCTAGGGAGAAGATCGATAAATTGTTGTATACTCCCATGAATTCTGAGTGCACAGAGCCACAAGGCTCATCAACAATATATGCATTGATACATATCGCAAAATTACATGCATAGACACTTTCCGAGCATGTCAACAGTTCACCCCCAACAACAACAACAATCGCCATGACAATCAAGTAGTAGAACAGACAGAGGAATCCGATGAGGAGAAGATGCCCTTGTCCTCAGGAGTCGAGGAGGCAAAAGAAGAGGCTGACAAGTGAGGGATTCCACTCAGTTGGCCAGACTTTCTAAAGGTGCACAATTACATACTGCTGGTTGGACTCATAGTACTTCTGTAGGTAAACTTATAACACATTCAAATATACCCACATAGTCACCTTCCAGCAAAGCACCTAAAGAATTGCAGAACCGGTACAGTATTCTAACCAATGATACTAACGAACACCAGAAACAGGAAAAACCCTGGGCCCCACCAAAGACACCCTCAAAACACCATTGGGCAGCGCCCGACAAGTGGAAGCGTGCAGCTTCCCCAAAAAGAAGAATCCCTGGCCACAAACAGCTGCAGCAGAGGGAGCATGGAGTGGCAATAGCCCTGTGTGGCAAGACCAAAGGCATGATCCCTAGAGGTAAACTGACCGCCACTCCTGTAGACATGCACCCAAATGCCAGGGATAACCCGACTAAGGGCAGACAGGATGGCATGGGAAAAGCACCCTCCGGATCAGAACAGTTCTCAACTGATGAGGCACAAGCACCTCATCCACCACATGAGATGGATTGTAGGCATGCCCAAGATCTGATAAGTCCCCCTCCACTCTTTCCCCACTCATGCAAGGTTTCTTTAGAGGAAATACCAGATGATGAAGATGATACGTCTTACAAACTGGCTGCTGCAGCCAAAAATGAAAATGCATGTGGGCCATCCCCCGATGCAAAAAAGTCCTCCACTGGAGGCAAGATGCCCAACCCACGGAGCCAAAAGAACAGCTACCAAAGGCAGCAACACCTTGGCAGAAATGCCCATGAACCCTAGTGGCTCTAGAAAGGCAAAGAAGGAGGCTGAAGAAGAATACAATGAGGATGACGACCCCGAGTGGCAAGCATACCTCAAGGGACATCATTATCAAAAAGAAGGAGATCCTGATGCAACCGACATGAAGGCATATAATAGATGGTGGATGCAAGTAAAAAAGGACCACAACTGGATGGAGTTGAAAATGATTGAGAAGGAAGAATCTGGATACATGATTCTGTTTGAAACCAAATGGACATGGCACACAATCAGACAAGCAACAGGCAGCTATGAAGCCCATGCCCTCCTAGCACACTGGACCCACAAGATGCAACAAGCAGAGGCAGATCGAGAAATGCTAATGCGCATTGTCACCCTTCCCCACACCCAAGCACTCAAGCAGTTAGAAGAACTCCATAAACTGGTCCAATACATTTGATGAAGCACCAGAGCCACTGCAAAAGACTTGACCACCAAGATCCGACTTGAAACCCTCACTAACCGCCAAACCCTCAAAACCACTGCCCTAATCGATAGTGGCTGCACTGGAAGCTCTATTGACTGAAAATATGTTGAAGAGCATGATCTACCAACCCAAGCAACCAGCACCCCAATCCCGGTCTACAATGCTGATGGCACACCTAACAAGGCAGGAGAAGTCACCCACTTTGTAGAGCTCCAAATGACCATAGGAGGGCATGCAGAATGGATCAACCTGGCCATCATGGACTTAGGCACCAGAAGGGTATTCCTGGGACATGACTGGTTGATATGTCATAACCCTGTCATTAATTGGAAAACCCAAAAAATTATATTTGGATGGTGCCAATGCCAGAAACAGCCGTTCACCCTACCAGATGCGGATCCAGAAGACAAGTGGGATGAAGAGTTGGAAGAAGGAGATACAATACTAGCAGTAGATATGACAGAGGAAATAGAAATCAGAGTGATTCATCACACAAATGATTTAGCAGCAAAAGCAAATGAGGGGAAGCCAAAGAAGAGTTTCAAAGAAATGGTGCCTTCCGACTACCAAGGGTTCCAAGATCTATTTTCAAAAGACAACTTCAATGAAATTCCTGACCGAAAACCTTGGGATCATGCCATTGAACTCATTCCCAATGCTAGCCACACCCTCGACTGCAAGGTATACTCCCTGAATCGAAACGAACAGGAAGAACTTGACAAGTTCTTGGACGAAAACCTGTCCACAGGAGGAATACGACCTTCAAAGTCCCCCTTTGCATCTCCCTTCTTCTTTGTCAAAAAGAAAGACAGCACTCTCTGCCCAGTCCAGGACTACCAAAAACTCAAATGAAATGACCATCAAGAACTGATACCCTCTACCGCTCATTTCGGAACTCATGGACAAGTTGCAAGGTGCTAAATACTTCACCAAGCTAGATGTATGCTGGGGATACAACAATGTATGCATTAAAGAAGGCAATGAATACAAAGCCGCTTTCCGAACCAACAGAGGACTGTTCAAGCCAACAGTCATGTTCTTTGGGCTCACCAACTCCCCCACAACCTTCCAATGAATGATGAATGGCATATTTCATGACCTAATCACTGAAGGCAAGGTCACTATTTACCTCGACAATATTCTCATCTTCTCCAAAAACCTTCAAGAGCATCAACAGATAGTCCAATGAGTACTTCAACACTTAAGGGAACATAAGCTGTTCCTCAAAGCCAAGAAGTGCGAATTTGAAATCCTAGAAACAGAGTATTTAGGAGTAATCATCAGCAAAGAATCAATCCAAATGGACCCAATCAAGGTCAAAGGAATCACAGAATGGCCTACGCCCACAAAAAAGAAGGAGCTACAAAGCTTCCTGGGCTTCATGAATTTCTATCAGAAGTTCATCAAAAACTATTCCAAAATAGTACAACTGATGACCCAACTTACTGGGAACGCCCCCTGGAACTGGGGTGCAGCCCAGAATCAAGCATTCCAACAACTGAAGAAGCAAATGGCAGAAAACATGATCCTAGCATTACCAAAGGAAGATGGAAAGTTCAGAGTAGAGGCAGACTCAAGTGAAGGAGCCATCAGTGTGGTACTAAGCCAACAACAGGATGGCAAATGGAGACCAGTAGCCTTCCTTTCAAAATCACCGACAACAACAGAAAGGAACTATGAGATCTACAACAAGGAACTTCTTGCAATAATGCTTGCACTCACTGAATGGAGACATTACTTGATGGGAGCTGCCATCGACTTTGAAGTATGGATGGACCATCAAAACCTTCAATATTTCCAAAAACCCCAAAAACTCAACTGCCGACAAGCCCGCTGGGTAACTGAACTTACAGAGTACCATTTTTCCCTTCACCACAAACCTGGCACTGTGAACAGAAAAGCCGACCTACTATCCTGATGGGATGATCACAACCAAGGCAAGCAAGACAACGATGAAATTGTAGTCCTAAAGCCAGAACATTTCCATGCAATGATCATGCCCATGATATCCAGTATCCACTTGAAAATCAAGTGTGCTACCAAGAGCACTGACAAGTGGGACCAAGGAATCTCTGACTCCTTGAACCACAAAAGAGGAATAATGATGGAAAAAGGACTCCTAATTCTCACTGGGAGGATCTATGTACCCTGCGATGAGAAGCTCAGGGGGGAGATAATTGCCATGTCCCATGATCATCTAACCACTGGACACCCCAGAATTGATAAAACCAATGAACTCATCCAAAGAGAATACTGGTGGCCAAAGATCAAACAAACCATTGAACTATATGTAAAAGGATGCAAAACATGTCAACAAGTAAAGTTGAACACCCAGGCAAGGAAAGCACTGCTACACCCCAATGCTATCCCAATGATGTGCTTGGTAACAGTGCAGAGACTAATCTAGAGTGAATATACAATGAGTGAAACTTGTATATACTAAACCCAAAGCAATCCTTGCGCTTCACAATCACCAATATATAAGTTCGGGTGTTTCAAGATCGATAGAAGACCTCTGCAAACTGACTAGTTTAGTTGTAAGATCAAATATTCTGCCAAGTGTGCAACTATCCCAGCAGGAAGCAGGACTATTATGACTTGTTCTTTTGTTTCTAAAGGTATTCTAGCTATTCAATTCGACTTAGTGAATATAGCACTGGTTTGTGAACAAATACAATCTATTAAGGACAACTTTTCGTCCTGTGACTTCAAATATTTCATGTTCTGAGATTAAATGCCATTTAGGCCGATTTATATAGCACACTGGCCAAATCAAACTCGAAAATATTCAAATAAATATCAATATATTCTTTCTATCTTTAGTGGACTCGAGAAACACCCATCTTGTCCAAGGAATATACACAAAAGCCTTCGAATCGCCCTGCTCACGGGCTAAGGTGCGACTCTAAGGGATGGCAAGCTCCCTGGGACTTAACAACTATTCTACAATCCCAAGGTTCCACTCCAAGGCCCTTGAATCGACTCAAGCACTGCGCTTATAATGCCAAATCGTGGGGAGGGTGTTGCCTCCAGTATATTACATCTAGGAGGCCTTTATATACTGTACATAGTCCGATCTATCTCAGATAACTAGTCATACTGTATAAGCTAATATCCGACTGTATCTAGGTTACATACTGCTGGGTTGAGGTTTTCCTGGTCGAAATGGTCTAGGTACTTTCTAGTCCACTTTCCAGGCTCATTCATGTCTGCTTGAATCGAAATATTCTATCATTCTTTGCCAGACTAGGCAGGATTCTGGAACTGCAAGGCTGAATAGCTTGGTTACCAGTTGCTTTACCCTCTGCCCAGGCTATTGCATCATAGAATGCATCACCATTCTCTATCTCTAGGCAACTAGTCAAGGCTACAGTCAGTGGAATATTCCTGATCAATTGATCCGTTAATATGGATACTCCGATCACTGATGTGAGCCTCATGGCCTACTATTCTGGAATCCGACTCATCTGCAGAGTATCTACAGGTCCAAAGTCACTATCAATAGATAGTACTGGCGAGTCACTTCATATCTTCAATATAAAAGCAAATATTCCACCATATGAGGGAAAGTACTTGCTGCTGAATGCGAACTTGGGAAGTTCTTCTATCTATTCTTTCCAGAGCTTGAACTGCCTCGGAATAATTCTGCAAACCATAGACAACTAGTCACAGCTATTCAATTGCATTAGGGGAATATTCCCTTCATCTGGGGGCTAGTCAACCTCGTTAAGGGACTAGCTACTTCTGGTTTAAGTGGATTGTGCACGAATAGGACATTATAGCAGATATCTGCCTGTTTAGACCTATTAGAGATCGACTATTTCAGGCTGGTAGGTCCAATCCTTCAAGGTACTGTTCCTAAGTCTTGTATTGCAACTCTATATCTTCATTCATTGCACAGGATCCTAGCTATCTGCTCGAAGCCTCAACAATAGCTCTCATATTCAACTAGATATCGATTTGGAGATGTATATATCTTATACAAAATCGCAAAATCTAAGGGTAGACATGCAACATGCATATCACCGACAGAGCCATGGACACACATTTCAGTCAACCTAATCACTGGCCTCAAGGAATCCAGTGGATATGATGCCATTGATGCGCTTGGAAAATGTACACCATTGTAAACTGTATAAATTTTGCATTCTGTACCTATTACAGCTAGTAGTATACCAAGTAAAGAACCCTATAGTAAGCAACACCAGCTGCTGGTTAAGCATAGCAGACAGGCAAGAGTCATTAGTGCTTACCTGGTAAACAACATGAAAGAACTTAGCAAGAATTCGTAAGAAGCACCCTTGTGCCTGGGGAACTTAGCCATGAACACCAGAATGGCAGTACCAGGAACCAAGCCGCATGTATCTAAATTGCCGGGCCCGGCCACATGTCCACATGCTATCGACTCCCAAAACAGTAAGAACATGGCATTTACTGGTAGCCAGGCTAAGTCTGTAAGCAGTCTTACCAGGTTAATTATGGAGGGCCACCAGTAATATACAACGGTGCGGGTATTGGCGCCTGGGCCCACCTCATGTTCCCAGTAAAAGGATAACCCTGCCAGCACAAGGATATCTTGCCTGGAAAGGAATCATACCTGATCGGAGATGCGATCGTGGGTTATGACCAAGCATTAGTCAGCCTCCTTAGGAGAGCTTAGGTGAGATCAAGTAATCCAAGTATAATTAGATTTCACTGTAAATAGAATAACCCAGTAGTATAAAAGTAGGTAGAAAACAATAGCCGGGCAAGTTTTCTGGCCCCCCAGCTACAGTAGTATTACCTGTGGGAATTGTTACGATTTATTCACTTTTCATCCTTTTTCTTCACATGTCATGTAATCATGCTTACTCATCTGTCCCGAACCCCGCTTAGTAATGGACTTCTATTGTCGTTTGGAACTACCATTCTAGTTCTATCGTTTCAGTATATAAGTAGTAGCTCTCGCTGTAGTATACCCCAGCTTCGAGCTAAAGTTTATCTATACCAAACTATCCTCGTTGACTCGCTAGCCGAAAGGTTAACTCCCAGGATCCAGCCCGCGTCCTAAACATTCAGTGACTCTTTGGGTGATTGTCCGAACACGAGACAGCCCTAAGTTTATACCTGTTTGGACCTCGTGGCGCTCGGGCCTAACAGTTAGCTCGAAGCTTCCTAGTCCTCCTTAAATGCATCGCCGAAGGAGAACACTCATGATTACCCCCAGAACACTGGACAGAACTGCCGTAGAAACCCTTGCAGGAGGAGCAGTTGCTTTTGTAATTGTCACCCTTATTGTCCTCCTAATCGTCTGCTATTGGCAACAAAACAGCATAGGCCAGTGGATAGAAAGCTGAAGCCATGGAAGGCAGAGGCAGAGGCAGGCACAGGTGGGGGAGCAACAACCCGTTCTGACCCACTACATCCCGACCAACTACCCCCAACACATCGGCGGGGGCGACCCCTTCTATACTCCACCCGCTAGCCCGACTGCAGGGCAGCAACCAAGCCTTAGAAGTCTTGCTCCAAGACCAGCCACCCCCGAGAACGTTGTCATCTGCCCCGTTGCTGGACCTTCTGGAACTCGGCATGCCCTTACAGATTCCAGTTCTAGCCCCAATAGCGAGGACATTGAGCTCGACATCACACAACTGGACCCAGGAGTCAGCAACCCAACAACGCGTTGGTCGACAGAGGGGGCAGGGCACGTACCTAGGCCCGATAGTCAGACCGACACCAGTACCTGCACCATTACCCCGAATCGCATCACCACGGGTCCCATCTGGCAAGCCCATCAGACCGAGACCATTCTCGACGGAGCCGCTGACACGGGACAGCCCGTCCCCTACTCCGAACCCCTCGTACCAAATTCGTGGCCTGGCCACCTCCTCATATCGGAGGGGCTCCCCATTCGAGCAGACGACTCATACACCATTCCCCCAAACCCAGGGGAACAGTCCGACCATGACCACAACACCGCAAACTACTACCGACAGTCTCGGCTTCGAATCCGCCTGGTCGGGAGAAATGTCTTCAGGTTCAGAAGCCCAATGGCGGGGGAACCTGCGGACCACTACCTTCACCGACAGGATCGAGACGATCCCGACACCGCCCCAGGGTTATTGGTCTCCGAACAGACCCTACTCCTCTGGGTCATCGCCCACGACCCTTTTAATGGCAACGGACCAGATAGGGAGTGGCCCATACTCCGGGATTCAGACAGGCGTGCGTTGGGAAGATACAGGGCCAGGGCCTGGGACTGAAGGGCCCGAGACATACAGGCAAGGGGAGGAGATCAACTCTCCATGGGAGAATACTGGGACAGGGAGGGACTACGAGACGAGGACCTCAACGAGCGCCAGTTACTGGCTCGAAGGATTGAGGGACCCCTACCAGGCAGAAGGATCGCTCACCCCCAACAAAGAACCGAGGAAGAGCACCGAGCCCTGGAGCGAGACCTACGACTCCTACGAGAGGACTCAGGCCCAACCATAAGAATGGGGGGAATTGAGCTGGATATATCCCAGTATACAAATGACAAAATCACTGGATATATCCACAGCCACCAATTCATGGCTTTGGGGAAATTCTGGGAAAATTGGAAAATAGGCTGAAATGCCCTGCAGGGAAATTTTTGCAATTTTACCCTTTAAAACTTCCCAAATAATCGTTTTCAGAGAGCAACCGTTATTGGCTCTACCTAGGTTAGTAATGTTCGGTGACATAATGTTAGCGACACTGCCACAGCCCAAATTGGCCTTCACCTCATTTCAGGTGCGCATGAGTTTACAGTCTTCCCACTGGTCAATTGGGCTCAAAAAAAAAATAACATACTTGAAAAAAAAATATCATTGCATCTACAGCCCTTCCCCACATGTGTCGTACCTATTTTGGCTGGATGTGTCGGGATGAATCAGGATGTACTTACCGTGGGAATATATCATTCCTAATCCAGTAGCTAGAAATTTTTTTGAAAATCTTCCTTTGAAATCAGTGGATTTTCCATGTAATTGGGTCATATAAACATATCAGACAGAAATATACTGATTTTATCCATGATTTTACCAGTCAAATTGTATATACTGTCTGTAATTTCGCAACAGACAGACAATTTCGACGTTTTTCGGACTTTGCCGGACCAAGCAGCTATTCGGGCCGACTGTACTCACTGGAGAAAATCGTTCAGTATAGGTCGAGTTCACTCTTCAAGTACAAAAATAGTATCCAGAAGTGTAAAGATACTATGTAATAACCTACAGTTTAATTTTGTAGCACGTAGCGGCAATATAAAATAAAAGTCTAATAAAAGTCTAGTGAACGTCGTACCAAGATGAGTGATAGCTATACATTAGTTGCCCTCAACAGTACTACATGGTATAAATACATGTAGTGGCATATCGGCATGGATCGGAGGGGCCAGTTCAGTAGTATAATGGATTATATTGATTATCTATTAGCTCTTGAACTGCCTGAGAAAGCATGGCAATGTGTAGAGGTAAACTATGTTTGAAAATATAAAAGAGAGAGAGAATTTTCATTAATTTGCCTATACATAGTCCCCATGTAACCAGAACTATATAGCATTTTGTAAATACATTACTAATATCAGTAGTAAAGTATCCCGATACTAAACGGGACGTCGGATAGTCTGCATCGAGCAGCGGATGAATCCCGAGCATGGATTCCGCTGCTCGATCGAGGCGGACCGACCAACCGACCTGCGATCGAGTGGCTGTGCCGCTTCTTTCTTTGCCTTTCACTACCACCTGGCCGACGACGACGACCCTCCGCACCACCGACGTGCTTTTTAGGACACAATTAAAGGTATGTGATGGTATTATTCGTGCTAATTTATCTTTTTAGGCTCTTTTTCTGCATGCGAAGCGTACCAGCAAGCGACAGACGACGACGATGACGACGACGACCTAGTGGACGACGACGACGACGAGCACAAGCTTTGTAGAGGATTAGTGGGACGGAGTACGTGCGCGGTGGTACTCTGGGATGTTTTAGGGAGGAACGAGAGGCCCAGGAGGATGGGAGGAAGGGCGAGAGGGTGTGGACAGGTGGGCCCCCCAAACATCTGGGCACCGACAGCCAACGACAACGACGACGAATGAGCCCTTCTGGGAATCGATGCAGGACCCGTCGACGGAGGGAATGCGCCCAACACCTCCCGTACGCCCCCGCAACCGCGCTCACCGCTGGCATCCCCCTCCCCGCCCAACATCGCCGTCCCCCACTCCGCCCAGGACACATACGGACTCGATGTCCGTGCATCTCCCACTCTTTGAGTGGGGGAACACGACTGCGACGTCCGTTTTCTCTCCCGACCCCACCGTCACCCGCCGCCCGCCCACCATCCCGAATCCCGCCCTATCCGTCGTCCCGCCGGTGCTACTGGCTTCCTCGGTGTCCCGAAACCTCACCACCACCATTTTCGACACCGGGGAATCCAATAGCACCACCATCCCTACACCATTCTCCCCCCTCGCTGTGGAACGGCTGTCGCAGCCCGCCCCCAACGTTTTCGCCGCCCACAAGCAGACTACGGGCCCTATAGCAACGGACGGGTATCGCATTCGACGAGCGACGTGCTCGCCCCCCACCCCCCACCGTGCGCAGGGATCCCCGATACCTGCACGCTGCCCGACGGCCTGCGCAACGACGGGCTTTTTTTTTTCTCTTAAAAATTAATGTATTTCGTCTATGTATTTACTTTAATACATGTTAATACTGTGGTTGTATGGTCAAGTGGTTACTGCGCCTCGTTGTACCTAACGAGGAGGTCAGGGTTCGATTACACCTGTGTTCATTTTTTTTCGTGAACAATCCTGGGCTCGAAAAAAGGTAATCCATTTTTGTGTCGCCCAATCCAGCTTTTTTGGGCCGCCGTTGGTCGGGGTCGTTATGGGCAGTGGGTCCGAATGCCATATAGGGTATATCCTATTTTTTTCGGGCCAGTACAGTGAGCAGGGCAATGAGAATTCCAGCTAATATCACCTGCACCACCAATGAATCATTTTCTAAAACTGGATGTGGCAGTGCCCATAAACTTTTGGCTAGGGATTGGCTGTATGTAGTAGGTGGTGACTTTGGGGTTTCTGCTGGTTATAACCCATGGGTTATATCCAGTCAAAATGGCTTTTCTATACTGGGTTATAACCAGCAGGAACCCGCTATTCAAGTGGTTACAGGTGGAGGACTGGGAAAGATCCGAGGAGCGAATGGAGCCCGGAGAATTGGGAGAGTCAGATTAAGCCGCTACCTGATACGCCGCCCTGGATTAACTATCGACAGCCAGGGTCTCAGTGGCAAGGAAGTAGTCGACTCTTCGCCGGGAGTGGGGGAGCAGAAGCAGGCCCCTCCGAAAAAGCACGAGGAAAGGAGAGAGACGACGAGATGGAGCAAGACCCCGACATCGATCCAGGGGCACCACCGGACCTGGGACCCCCACCAGCAGGACTAGGAAAAGCAATGGAAGAAGCAATGACGGAAGATCAACGAAGGGCGGAGGCCGAAAAGACGGTCAGAGACATCCACTCGAATATGAGGGATGCCCAGGCCCTTCTTGAATGGATGGACAGACGATGGGGCTTTACGGCCCCACAGCCAAAGCCACCACCCCCGCCCCCCGTACACCGAGGCTCCCCAGGAGATCGCACGGACTGATGGTCACTCCCACAACCTCCACCCAGGGACCTACCCCCTGACCCTCCTGATTGGCCCACTGGCACCCTAAGAGACGACCATCCCTATTACAGCATCAAACCAACCCTCATAGCCCCTACCAAATTCTTTAATGGGAAGCATGAGGATGTCGACCGATTCATCGGGGACTGCCTCCAGTATTTCGAGACCTTTTCCTGCTTCATAATCACCAGCCCCATGATGATCAACTACGCTGCGTTGCACATGGAGGAAGGACCCAAGACCTGGTGGGTTTACCACCGAATCGAGTTCTTCTCCAAAAGCAAAAAACCGACATCGCTACGGACAGTGGGACAAATGGGTCGACGCGTTCCGAAAGCAGTTCTCCGACCCCGCAATCCAGGAGAAACACGAGCAGAAGATGATGGAACTATGAATGGGCAATGGGACGGCCACCGCCTACTTCCAATGCCTGGAGCACCTGGCAATGCTGGCCGGACTCCGACACGAAGAAGGACCCTGGTCTGCCCTCGTCCGAGCAATCCGCCAAGGGCTCCCCAATGATTACACCCAGTTCATCTCTGACCTCGGCATGTTCATCCCCACCTATTACTGGCAATGGAAACAACGGGTCTGTACAATGTACGACGAGCGAGCCAAGAAGGCCGCCTTCGACAAAATCCATTACCGGAACGATCCCCCTCCAAAGCAAAAAACCCCCGCCACTAGCACTAGTCAGAAAGCTAGTGGCACGACAAGTTCGAGCGGGAATAAGTCCACCACCTCCGGGGGCGGCTGGACTACTTATGGAGGGGCCGGAGAACCCATGGACATTGATCGGATGCGACGGGAGAAGAGGTGCTACAACTGCGGAAAGAAGGGTCACCTGGCCAAAGACTGCCGAGCCCCGAAGCGCCCCCGAGACGCAAAGACGGGGAGGTACACATACACGTTGGAGCAGCTACGTGCTATGCTCAACGATCAAGTCAAGGCGGAAGCAGAAGACGGAAATATGGTCGAGGAGAAGACGCCCTCGACCTCAGGAGTCGAGGAGGTAAAAGGGGAGGCCGACAAGTGAGCGATTCCACTTGCTCGGCCAGGACAATCATTCCACCAGTCACGCGCTCGGACTCGGCTAGCCGGTCCTTTTGTAACAATACTTTACTACGTACATCATGTCACATGCATTCCAATATACCCGCTTCTACTTCTCCGAGCGCACAAGCCCCGAAAGAATCGCAGCAAACTCCGATACCGGAGTTTGAAACATCACATAAATACCTCGTTTGACTTCCGCCCACTCCTTGGGCCCCACTTTTCAGCTATGAAACCGTAAGACCTGGGGACGCACCTAACTTGACCACGGAGAAGGTGTCCTCTGGAGGTGTTAGACCGTCCTTACGGCACAAGACACACGATGCCCCCGTTGCCACCAAGCGGGCTGCACCCCAGGCAGGAACCCCGACCGAGGAGGACGCCGGAGCCGCCATTCCTACCAACGAGGCCCGAGCAAAGGCCGAAGTTGAGGGCGGCCTCATCCAAGAGAAACCCAAGGGAGACCCCACGAAGAGCCCATATGAGGGTGAAAAGCGGCGAAGACCTAGGACCGCCTCGACCTCAATCGCCCACAAGGATCAAGCGGGCCGAACCGGGCGAGAGATGCCCCGACTGCCACGAGTCACCATCGAAGAAATACCCGACGACGACGATGACACCTCCTATCGCCTCTCCCAACTAAAGACAACGACCGCCCATGCCCGAGAACCCCACGGAGCGCGCTTCGCCCCCAAAGAATACCTGGTTTAAGCCCTTTGGTCCCGACTGGACTCTTCGGGCTATTCAGGAAGCGCAAACCGACTCCGAGGCATTGGCGGCCCTCTATCTTTGGGTACACAAGGGGAGGGAAGGAGAAGTAGGCGAAGAAATGATACGGTTCCTTCGTCTCGGGGGAGAACCGGCAAGGGAACGACTTTACGAACTCCAACAGCCAATCCGCTATCTACGACGAGTACAGACTACCGGGAACAGGGAATTACTAGTTGACACTCAGCTAGAAACGCTAGCAGACCGACAAACCCTAAAGGCCCATGCCCTTGTCGACAGTGGTTGTACGGGCAGTTCTATTAGCTGAAAGTACGTAGAGCACCACGGCCTTCAGACATACCCGGCACCTTCCCCCATACCGGTGTACAACGCCGATGGAACACGAAACCAGGCAGGAGAAATCACCGAGTTCGTGGAACTCCGGATGTCCTTAGGGGACCATGCCGAACGGATCGACCTCGCGGTAATGGAACTAGGCAAGGGAAATCTGTTCCTCGGTCATGACTGGCTTAAACGACACAATCCCATCATCAACTGGGTCACGGGACAGATACTCTTCGGGCGCTGTCAATGCAAGAGCAATCCATTTCCCCTGCCCGATACGGATCCAGAGGATCGTTGGGACGAAGAGCTGGAGGAGGGAGAAACTATCCTAGCCATTGATGTTCAAGAAGCCATGGAAATCCGAGCCACACACCATGCCAACGACCTGGCTGCCAAGGCCGCCGAAGGGAAGCCCAAACGACCCTTCGAAGATCTGGTCCCTTCGTGGTATCACGAGTTCCATGACTTATTCTCTAAAGAAAACTTCGATGAACTCCCCGAGCGAAAAACCGTGGGACCACGCTATCGAGCTGATTCCCAACGCCCAAAACACTCTCGACTGCAAGGTGTACCCCCTCAATCGGAACGAACAAGGGGAACTGGATAAGTTCCTGGATGAAAACCTCGCCAGTGGGCGCATCCGCCCGTCTAAGTCACCATTCGCGTCCCCGTTCTTCTTTGTCAAAAAGAAGGATGGATCCCTTAGGCCAGTCCAAGACTATCGGAAACTTAACGAGATGACCATCAAAAACCGTTACCCGCTCCCCCTTATCTCCGAACTGATGGACAAACTACAAGGAGCCAAATACTTCACCAAGCTCAACGTCCAGTGGGGGTATAATAACGTCCGGATCAAAGAAGGAGACGAAGCCAAAGCGGCGTTCAGAACTAACTGAGGGCTTTTTGAACCCACAGTCATGTTCTTTGGACTAACCAATTCGCCCGCGACCTTCCAATGGATGATGAACGACATCTTCCATGACCTGATAAGCCAGGGGAAGGTTACCATCTACCTCGACGATATCTTAATTTTCTCAAAAGATCTCGAAGAGCACCGCTGTCTCGTAAGACGTGTGCTTCGACGACTCCGAGAGAATAAACTATTCCTCAAGGCGGAGAGAAGTGCGAGTTTGAAGTCCTAGAGACAGAATACTTGGGGGTCATTATCAGCGAGGGTGCGGTACGAATGGACCCAGTAAAGGTAAAGGGGATAACGGAATGGCCTACACCAACGAAAAAGAAGGAACTCCAGTCCTTCTTAGGCTTCACCAACTTCTATCGGAAGTTCATCAAGGACTACTCCAAAATAGTCCGACCCCTCACTCAACTAACCAGCAAATCCCCCTGGACATGGGGGGCGGCACAAAACCAAGCCTTCCAACGCCTCAAGGAGCAAATGGCAAAAGATGTCATTCTCACTTTACCACGCGAGCAGGGCAAATTCCGAGTAGAGGCAGACTCGAGTGAAGGCGCGATCAGGGCCGTCCTTAGCCAGGAACAGGATAGGAAGTGGAGGCCAGTCGCCTTCCTCTCCAAATCCCTCACTACCACCAAGCACAACTATGAGATCTACGACAAGGAGCTATTAGCAATAATGCTCACCCTGTCGGAATGGAGACATTATCTCATGGGGGCCGCAGAAGATTTCGAGATATGGACTGACCATCAAAACCTCCAATACTTCCGAAAACCCCAAAAGCTCAACCGGCGACAAGCCCGATGGGTGACCGAGTTGGGCAGAATATCACTTCACGCTACACCACAAACAGGAACAGCGAACCGAAAAGCTGACCTTCTAAGCCGAAGAGATGATCACAACCAAGGCAAGGGAGACAACGACGACATCGTCGTATTACAACCCGAACACTTCCAGGCCCTAGTCATGCCCACAATGACGGAGACCCACCAACGGATCAGGGAGGTTACCCGAAATCAAGCCAAGTGGGACCAGGGAATCTCCGACTCCCTAAACCACGAACGTGGAATTACCCAGGAAGAGGGAATCCTTTATTACAATGGACGGATCTATATACCCCGGGACAATAAGCTCTGGGGGGAGATCATCGCTCAGTATCACGATCACCTCACTGCAGGCCACCCGGGTATCGCCAAAACATGGGAATTAGTGGAGCGCGACTTCTGGTGGCCCAAAGACCGCCCAGACCATAGAGAGATACGTAAAGGGATGCGAGACGTGCCAAAGGATAAAAACTAACACCCAAGCCAAGGCGAATCCCTTACATCCCAACGCTATCCCCTCAGCACCATGGACCCACATCTCCGTAGACATGATTACCGGGCTCAAGGAATCAAACGGATACGATGCCATCCTTGTGATTGTAGACCGCTTCTCAAAAGAAATCATCCCCATCGCGTGCGACGTCACCCTATCATCAGAAGGATGGGCCCAAGATACTTCGGGACCAAGTCTATGCCAGGACATGGGATGCCACAGGTGGTCATCTCCGACCGTGGTCCACAATTCGTCTCGAAATTCATGACTGAATTATATCAACTTCTGTCGATTACCCCTAACGCCTCCACCGCCTATCACCCTCAGACTGACGGCCAAATGGAGCGGGCAAATCAAGAAATCAAGAAGTACTTGAAAATCTTCACTGACTATCGGCAGAAGGATTGGAGCGAATGGTTGGCACTCGCAGCATTCGCCCACAATAACCGAATCCATTCCGCCACTGGACAAAGCCCCTTCTTCATCAATTATGGCCTACACCCCCGAACACTCCCAGATTCAGTACGAACCACCATCTTCTCCAACCCAGCAGCAAAAGACTTCTCCGCCACCCTACTCGAAATACATAAAAAGGCCAAAAACAGCTCTTGAAGAAACGGCGGGGTAAAATGAAAGCACAGTATGACAAGCGAAGACAAGTGTCGAGGGACTATCAAATAGGAGACCGCGTTTGGCTGGACACAACCAATCTCCGGCTACCACGACCCTGAAAGTCACTAGATGACAAAAGGATCGGACCGTTCCTGATACTCGAAAAATCCGGCGCCTCGGCATATAAACTCAAACTACCGCCTCACTGGAGGAATTCACCCCCAATTTAACGAAAAAACTTCTGACACCCTACATCCCACCTGCGTTTCCCAATCAAGAACAGCCACCTGCGCCACCGCCTGATCTCATTGAAGATGAAGAGGCATACGAAGTTGAGGAGGTATTAGACGCTCCGAACAAGGCGAGTACGCGCCAAGAAGGGACAGAGATCATGTCTCACCACCAATTACCTCGTCAAATGGAAGGGTGTGGACGAGGGAACACAACTCGTGGTTAACACGGAAGATATGGAGCACGCGCAACGATGTGATTAAAGACTACAAATAAGGGGGTTGAACGACGCAACGAACCACAATAATCCGTGCTATAACCATGAAGGAGCAAAAGACTGTCGTAACAATTCTGGATGACCACTACCAGAAAGATGGGACAGTCTTATACCAAGTCCAACGCGCCGATGGAAGGAAATTCTGGGTCAAAAACCCCAATGAGAAGAAGTGGAGTTACCTGCTCCAACCATACTGGGAGAAATACCGCCTCTCACTCCTAGAGGAACCACCCGATCCTGATTTAACGTAATGGCAGTCGGGACGACTGCCTTAATGAGAGGGTAATGTTACGATTTATTCACTTTTCATCCTTTTTCTTCACACGTCATGTAATCATGCTTACTCGTCTGTCCCGAACCCCGCTTAGTAATGGACTTCTATTGTCGTTTGGAACTACCATTCTAGTTCTATCGTTTCAGTATATAAGTAGTAGCTCTCGCTGTAGTATACCCCAGCTTCGAGCTAAAGTTTATCTATACCAAACTATCCTCGTTGACTCGCTAGCCGAAAGGTTAACTCCAGGATCCAGCCCACGTCCTAAACATTCAGTGACTCTTTGGGTGATTGTGCCGAACCGAGACAGCCCTAAAGTTTATACCTGTTTGGACCTCGTGGCGCTCGGGCCTAACAGAATTAGGTTAGAGCTCAAGTCGTAGACTTACCAGAATTGAAAGTATTTTGACGATTAAGTTTGCATTTTGCAAGAAGAGCCCATAAGAAAGAAACAAGTATTAGCATTGTGTCAGTGTCCCAGAATCAGTCAGTCAGTCAGATCAAGCCTAGTCAGTCAGTCTGGTTCAGAGATTCTGCAACTCAGTGCAGAATCCGGTATCTCAGTGGATACTTGTTGTGTTTTGTTTGAAGTTTAGAGTCCAGGACTCATAGCAAATCTTACCCGGTCAGATCAAGACCTTTAAAATCTTTATATTGCATTCCCGGAAAACTATCTAAGTACAAAAGCCTACATAACGGACGTTCCTCTGCCCCCATGAACTTGCTGGGTTAGTGTTTTTAGTGTAGTGGTTTGTGTTAGTGGTCACTTACACACCCGCACCGTCACCAGCCCTTTCACCATCCTAGTTATCATAGACAGAATCTCCAAGGAAATCATCCCTGTAGCATGCAATGGAACCCTAATGTCCAAAGGGACTGCCAAGATTTTCTGTGACAAGGTATTCACCATTCATGGCATGCCCAGAACCATAATCTCAGACAGAGGACCTTAATTCATCTCAAAGTTCATGACGGACCTCTATCAAATTCTCCAAATCACCCCCAACGCATCCACTGCCTTTCACCCCCAAACTGATGGACAAACTGAAAGAGTCAATCAAGAAATTGAGAAATATTTAAGGATATTCACTCGATATCAACAGGACAACTGGCACAAATGGGCTGCACTTGCAGCATTTGCCCACAACAATCAAAAACACTCCACCACAGGACAAAGTCCATTCTTCACTGTCTACAGACTCAACCCCCAAGTTGTCCCCAAAACTGAACATCAAAGCCCCTTCACCAATCCCGCTGCCAGCA
>JAUEPU010000294.1:0-47785 GCA_030435615.1 Armillaria luteobubalina | reverse complement strand
TTGAGCTGTATCGGATGGTATGTAGGCGGTATGAGGTATTTTTTTGTATGAGCCATTTGAGCCATTTGCTCTCAAGTACATGAAAGTTAATAGCGTGTCTTCGCCGGAATAATGCTACTGGACGTATGAATTCTCAATGCATGGGTCTATGATGTAATTGTGTGAGATCGCCGAAGATAAGACACAAAAGGAAATTGATAAGTCCCAGATCTTATCAGATAATAACAAATTTGCATACAGCTTGAGCACGACTTTTCCTTTAAATTTCCCTCCATGACTCAGACTGCAACAACTTTCCCCCCCTCCTTCCACCTTCTACCCTAGCTATGCTGGCCTTCTCTTCCTGCTCGCCGAAGCTCGTCTCTTCGGTACAGATGAAGCGTTCGCAAACCTTCAAAGCATTCTATGCCGTATGTTTTACCTCTATTCGAGTACCATGTTGTTGCTGATAGTTTTCGGCACTGCAGACCATCCGCAGTCTGAGGCAGCAGCCCGCTCCTAACGGTGACGAAGCGGCCTCGTCCGACAATGTGAGTCAAGCGTCGCCTGTTCAATATTCCGCTCACCGATAGTCTGTCTAGGATTTCATCTATCCATTCTGCGGGCCAATCCGTCCCTGCGTGACACTCGTTCGTATTTGGCATCTTTTGGACCCAGGCCACAGGCTGCGAAGCCAGTGGCGTCCAGCATCCTGATTTCAAGATGCCCTCGCCTCCCGACATTATAGAGGCCGAAAATAAGGAAGCCAACGCTGTGAAGGTTGAGGCCGCCCAGGCCACTCCCATTATCGACTCTATACTTGATCCCATCGTCAGGCGCACTGCCTTGGTCAAGTTCAAGGCCCTTTCACGGATAAACAGCTAGAAAGCATTGCTCGAGGCATGGTTTACCTCGAGAAGCTCGGGCTTGTTAGCGTTATTGTTGTCGACAACGATAATGTTATTCGTGGTGGGACGGATGAGCGGAACATTGTCATTGAAGAGACGATGCGTTTCGTCACGGCTCTCGAAAAGCAGGGTGCTAGGGCGCGTCCGCTCTTGGGTGCCATCGTCAGGCTAGGCCCGAAGCCTGAAGATCTTGGCAAAGAACATGATGTTGCACCTCCTGAGGCACACACTATTCCTTCTGATCTCAATACCATTCGCTCCGCCCTTCGAGCAGGAGAAATCCCAGTTCTCCCCCCGTTCGCCCTCGATTCCTTCTGTCGATCGGTATGCGTAGACGCTAACGACGTGATCGCATCTCTTGCACGTGGGATGGTTGAGGCTGCTGCGCAGGATAGCATTTCACCTGCCTCTGCAAATTCACAGTCTCCATCATCCGGAGAAGTTGATCTTACTCCTCTCCGTCTCATGGTCATCAACCGCGAAGGTGGGCATCCCTTCGTACGCACGTTCAGGCTATCCTCATCTACTCATCAACCTTAATTCTGAGTACGAACATATCAATGGAAACATTTCGTGATTCCTGGTACCATTCTCATCCCACCAGTCTATCAAACCTCCTTTAGCGCGGAAATGCTTAGCATATATGCCGCCTAGCTCGTCCGCTGTTATGGTCTCTCATCGATCTCCTAGCTCCCTCATCGCCAATCTGATCACCAACAAGCCGGCTGTAAGCTCTAGCTTACCTCACGCACTCCTACAAGGTAATCGGAAACTTACACCCCATACACCCACGTTGCTGCGACGAGGTCTTCCTATTCGTGTGTTCGCGCCACCGCAGACATAGATCAGAAAAAACTGACAGCCCTTCTGGAACAATCTTTCGGCCGAACGCTCAATGAACACCAGTTTTATGGGCGCTTGGAAAAGACGCTCGACTTTATGATCATCGCTGGAGACTACGTTGGTGCGGCCATCGTGACCAACGAACCGTCTCCTGATGCGTCGAATCCCATCTCATACCTCGACAAATTCGCTGTTCTTCCTAGCCATCAAGGAGATGGGACGGTCGATTTCTTGTGGGTTGCGCTTCACGACGAGTCTTACGGACTGGGTCATCCCTTCTCTGTGAACCCTAACGGAGGTAAAGAAGGTCAGGGAGAGGGCCGTGACCTCGTCTGGCGGAGTCGCGCCAACAACCCCGTGAACAAGTGGTATTTCGAGCGTAGCTCAGGTCACGTCAGGATGGGGTCTTGGGTTCTCTTTTGGTCTGACGCTGAGAAGCATTTGAAAATTGAGCAGAGTCGACGTGGAAGTTCTGGTTTATCCTACATTGAGGACTGGGAAAAGGGTCGTTTATCCCACTGGGCCGGCGTGGTAAACGAAATTCCCTCTAGCTGGAAATAAAAGCATGTATATGTGTACAATCATTTGCCGATGTTCGTATTTACTTGTATCACACAGTAACAACCTGGCTGTTGTAGTAGAATCAGGGACTTTTTGCAAAGTAAAGTTCTTTAGTGTGAAGCACGGGGTCATCAGCGCACGGGAAAAAGATACTTCGTGACGTGAAGTCTCCAGAGGTACGCCTCAAATCGGTATCAAGGTCGGTCAAGAAGAAATTCGAAAGTGATGTAGATACATACGCTTGAAAGGCATCATCAACACGGAGGCAGAGTATGTTGTTCTACCGGTACATCAATCTGCGCAGATTGATGTACCGGTAGAACAACATACTTAATTGGTTGCTCAATGTCAAATTCCTTCCGAATTGTAAGTGATGGTTTTCACATGTGTTCACCCAGAAGTGTGATGATTTAATCTCTTTAAATGCCTGAATTGATTTCCATCATACCGTCATAGATACTTGAGAGGATCAAAATATACGTGGGCCTTTATCTCCTACGAGTTCGGGTATGCTTGAGGGGAGCAGGCAGTGTTGACACACTGCTGAAAGACGCGTCACGGTTCTCCTTTCGAGAGCTGCTTTTGGCTAATTTCAAAACTCCAACACGCTTCCATGGCTCGTATGTTCCCCCTCCATTGATAACGGATTGTTCCAACGCCTGCACGCCTTTCACAACGTTTTCACGGAACCCGTGGCAAGTCCAATAGTCAATGTTTCGTATGAGAAAATGGACCTGCAATATATCGCTAGGCCTCTTCAGTTTCCATTCATGGAATGTTCTCTCATTATCGTCATCAGGCCCCGGAAAGGGCGCTGACAGAATTTTGACTTCCTACAGAAACCCCGCAGACACTTGTTATCAGATGAACATAGAAGCGGCTGAGTTCTTACCGTTTTTTCTGTTGTACCGACGGTGGTTGTCTTGCACCAGTCGACATGGGCTCGGACAGTCCCATTGGCCCATACCAGGCCGAAAACAGGAACGTGGATTCCCAATGAATGTAAATGTCGGACTGCGGAGGTGGTAGACATTCTATTCTGTCTATAAGCGTCCTCCAGCATCTGATGAACAGGCTTCTTGTCTTCGAAGAATGCGCTTGCGAATTCGAAACCTGGGGTAAAGGCGTTAGAGAGGATAGCAAGGTAAAATGCATGCCAACCGGGTATTTCGGGAAGATTGGCACAGGGCGTGCTTTGAAACCTGAAGGACGAGGCCTTGTCGGCACTGCCACTCTTCTCTACAGTTCGGTGAGCTTTGAGCACTTTGTAAGGTGACGCTTCAGTATTAGAAAGATGTCGTATAGATGTTGTTGGGATTAAAATAACATTATCCGGAATAATTGTCTTTGTATTTAGAATACGCAGAGACGCGGAGGGTATGTCTCCGCTTGACAATGGCTGAGGAAGAGAGATTGGACACTGCCCTCTGCAGGACAGTTCAGCAGAAATGAAGATAAAGTGCTGCCAAAAATAAACGTACCTTTGCCTACTCTCAGATATAGCTGGCGTTCGAAATATATCACAACTAGCATGAAGGTCACAATCTGAGACGTGCGAATACATACCAAACCTATTTAACGCACGTTTTAGCAAAGTCTGCCTCAGAAAATTTCTCCTCGGAATTGCACATTTTCTTAAGATATTTCGAGGCCTTGAAAACAGTGGCCAGATCATCGTATAAGGCCAAAGTGTCGATGGATGAGGGGTCCTCGCAGAAGAGAGATGGGCATTCCTTATAGGCATCTGAAAGAAAATCTAGGAATCCTGGTCGACAAATGGAAGAAATCAAACGGTATTTCTCGGAATCCTGAGTTGGACAAGTTAAGCATCGAGGACTTGCCTATTGTTCAATGAACACTACCTTTTTCACCCAAGCAACAGGTATCTTGCCAGAGACATCGAGCACGTCGTCTACATCGTATTTGATGCTTTCAGGGATGTCGAAGTAAGATACCTGCTCCATCTTCTGACGCGTAGACCATGTCTCGAAGTGTCCAAGGTTCCGCGCGATCCTTGGTTCAGAGTCAGCCCCAAGTTTTTATCCTTAGTTCTAGAGATAGCATACTCTGACGCGGAGAGTGTACGAGGGGCCTTCGGCTTAGCTGCTTTCTTTACGTTCTTCGCCGCCTTATTATCACTCGAAGTACTGGTGCTGTACAAATCACTCGGTGATCATGTGTGAGAAATATCCAGAGGTATACGCACATATTTGACATGTTGATATCTTATCTTTTAGTTTCTGGTAGAATGGTTGGTATCACGGGTGAGGGAAGGAAAGTTGTAGCAATTCAACTTCCGCGGAAGCTCTTTCAACTATCACGTGATCGTATCGACCCTGACGCTTCCATTTTTCAGAAGCTTCTTCGGGTGTTGTGGTGCAGTCGACTTCATTCGCGCTTTTCTCATTTCTCATTTCTGATAAATATGGCTTGTACAAGATAGGCCTACATCTCAGAAAAAGGCGTCCATCACCTTTCTTGATGCCTCAACCCCCAGCTGAATCAGATGAATCAGTAATCAGGAAAAGGGGAAGAGGAAAAAAGACTGACGAATGTAGCAGCGTTTGCAGGGAAAGCCCTGGCCATTGCAGGACCGAATCCTTTCCAAAGAGCAGCAACACCGTCCCGAGCAATAGTCTTTCTTGCACAATCCATGAAACCTGAGTACGTTCCACTGGGTGCGGACTGGATTCGCGATTTTATCACATCAGGAGGAATAGCGAGTGACCACATAGCAACTCCTGCTGTTCCTCCTGCAAGTATGACTGCACTGAGATTGAGATCAGCAGGCGAAGAGCCTGCCGGTGTCAGAGCCTTCTTGGTAACTTCATATGCAGCAAAGTATCTGTTGACTCGGGGTTAGATAAGCATTTGAGTGGAAGAAAGATACTCACGCAGCACTTCCTGGTCCATCTCTTGCTACAGTGGCCACTGAGCCACGGAAAATGCTCCGTATTCCGCCTTCTTTGTAGAGGTGCCTGATCACGTCGAAAACGCCCTTGTACTTCTGTTCATTGCCTCCTTGGCCTTGCACCTATGGACCAGTAAACCGTCTGATGGACACGAGAAGCGACACGCGTACCTGGAGGAGGACCTTGGCGCGTTCCACAGGAGCGGTGACCAAAGTTGTCGGGACTGCAGACAGGAAACCAGCCACTGCCAGTTCACCGATGGACAACTCCTGGTTCTTCCTGTTGGGAGTTACTGCGTATATTAGAAGCTTGGACATATCATATGCCTGTACTGATGTCAGCAAGGTCGGTTGCACGGCGATTGAATAACCGTACCCAAAATGACACGGCGAAGATAGGCGTGACGCCTAATAGTGGTGGTACCATTCCACGATACATGCTACAAAGTGTTAGTCTGATATTCAGAGGATCTCCATCGATGACATACCCAGCGAATCCATCCTTCGCCAGTGTCTTTTTGACAACATCGAAAGCACCAGTGTATGCCCCCTTGGGTGCAGTCTGCAGCCTAGTCTTCGTTAAGTCGAATGGATGACCTGGTGACTAGTTACTCCCTGTCCAAGTCCACGGAAGCTCGTGAACGCACCGACGAGGACCGCAGCGACACCTCCAAATCCCCCAGCAACGAACGACTTGATAGACTCTGAGGTGGCCGAGGATTGCTTCAAGGTCTCTTCCGCTGCCGGTGCTTCGCTGCTCTGGTAACGATTGAGGACAAGGAAAGACAGGAGGCAAAAAAGCGCACCATCGTGTCTAGCGTCTACGGGTCTAAAGAGGTAAGGGGCGGATGAACAGGGTACTAAGCCCCTCCCTAACAATTTCATGGCACGGATGCGGAACGCGTGTGTCCCGGTGCACGTGATTGACCCTTCGGCCTCTCCCGCTTTGCTTCCGTCCTGTTCATCTTCTCCGCATTTTATCTTATCGCGGGATCTGGGACTTCCGCGTATTACTTCCAATATCTTACATTTATTACAGTAATTAATACTTACAGTTCCTCTATCAAGTTAGCATCCATTGTACACACTTAAGAATCATCTCCGTCATCTCGTCCAAAGCCCCCTACAGGCTCATATGTCGCTTCTGTGGTATCCCTTCTCCAAATCCACCTCACTCCCATGAAAAATGCGAAAATAAAAAGCATGCCCAGGACACCTACCACGGCGGGGGCTCCGTACTTAACCCGCCAGGGAGGCTGGTACGGCATCAGAACACGGTCGATCTGGATCACGCCCCCAGTTCCGCCTCCGGTGGTCGTCCTCCCCCATGCCTGCACCCTAGCCCAATCCGCTGTACCATCCGTGCCTCGGGCACCTTTAATGCCTACGATGTACGAATTCGACCCATCATCCTGCTGGCGGAAGATAATGTCTCCATAATCAGACTCCGGTGAGCGGAGAGTCTTGTAAGTTGCTGAATCGTCAAGAGGAAGCGGTCGATTATTGTTCAGCGCGTCACTGTCAGCGTCAACGAGGTTTCCCGAGCGCTCTACTGTGGGGATAAGGTGCTGACCCACAATCAACTGCAATCCCGGCACATCTTCAAACAGCGATGTCAAATTATATTCCTTGAACGCGTCATCCGTGGGACAAAGAAGTGTCCATCCAACACCAGACAATCCCTGATCCGCCCACGGAGACCCATCAGGAGGCGCTGTGCCGTTCAGAACCCAGTCGAATCCAGCCTTCGTAACTATGTTGGTCATTGTGCTGCCCTTGGCTGCCTTGACAAGTTTCCCGACGGTCAGTTGGACTGATCTAGGGATCAGGATGTCGGAAACCTCATGTATCACTCCCGTCTGCGTTAAGATATCCCGGATGTACAACTCGGTCCGCATTCCTGCCCAACCACCACTTGCACTTAGATACAAAGTGCCATTCTTCATGCGCTCCAGCGTTAAATCCGACCCTTCCACGCTTGAAAAGGTACGCTGAGAACCGTTTCGTAGACGCTCGGAATATTCCACGGTGTCCAATGTATGATGAAGAAGAACATTCTCTAGATCCCGCTTCGATGACGCGGCTAAGAGATGCGCTGAGACCAATAAACCCAATCGTTTGAACGCAGAGTTGTGAGGTATAAGGAGAGAAGTGCGGGGCGTCGTTTTCAATGTGTCCGCGATAGATGTAGAGAAGACGGCCGCCAAGTATGAAGACAGGTCCAGATAAGGCAACGCAGTTTGCAGCGCGTCAGCGGGAGGTTCTAGTGGTCGCGAGATGAAATAAATCAAAGTATTGTTGACCTCAACTGAGATTATTATGAACACAAGGAGAAGGAGAGAGAGAGTTGAAGAGCACTTACTCGGCTCATCAATAACGCTGGCACCTCCGAAAAAAACTTTCTTTGAGTCAGACTTGTCCTCGTGAACTTCGACTGCCAAAACCTGTCTGCCACCATCGAGACCTTTCTCCTCCAGTGCTGTCTCCAGTAACATCCCGGAAGCCAGTTTCTTGGGTGTCCAATAGCCTGGGATGAAATGGTACTGCAATAATTTCTTCATTTCCTCGGAGCCACGTTCGGGAAGGTCGCTGTGACCGAATATTGATAAGACGTCGTTTTTCGGGGCAAGAATCGTGTATTTGGCTTCGGTATCATTGATCAAAGATGTCAAATCGGCGGAATGGAGGAGGGACACAAAATTTGTGCAGTTCAAGGCCAGAAGATATTTCTCTGGGGTTAGCTGAAGAGCGCCCGGGGGTATTATAAGAGATGAAACGAGATGGAGGACACCATTGGATGCGTAGATATCTGCTTCCACCAAGTCGGCTGAGGAGATCATGGTCTTTTCTGGAGATACCACGATTTCGAGCTTAGTGCCATCGATTGTTGTTACTGTAGCCATGTTAGTTTGAACTCTAGACACATGATAGGGCACATGCAATTTACTGCTGGATCAAAATGTTCCGACCATTTGACTTCTTCTTCTGCAACGGCATGCATGTTCAAAATACGGTGGAGATCATCGGTGGCGTATTCACTCTCGAGGTATAAACGTTCCAGAGGGTGCAGGGCATCCCATGCATCATTGATAGGTAGGAACAAGGTTAGGGAATCAGTGGAATTCAGAGTGCGTGTAATCTCCGGGGTGAGAACTTTGTGGAAATATGAAACCGAGGTCAGTCTAGAGACAACGGTTCGCTACAAAGAAAGGTGAGTTCGCATAGAAACATTACAAGTCGGTGAAGGTGCACCTAAGTCAGGCGGTGGCTCCAACATCTTGTTCACACCAAGCAAGATTCCGTTACCCGCATCGACTTGACCCTTAATGACTTCAGCAGCTCCATTTTTACCATTTACATCCACCCCCACCCATATGCCTTCCTTACGAGAGGCTACGCGTAAGCGTTGCGGTTCCCCACCAAGGCTTCCACCAGGAATGGGCATCCATGGAGGGGACGGCGGCGGATCCTTGGAAGGGGGATCGACAGACGTACGGGGAAAGTGCAGGGTCTTGAGCACCTTGATCGGTTCAGAGTCGTCCGGAAGAGAAGAGATGGAGTAATTAAGGAGGTGGTAAAATAGCTGCTGTCTGAGCTTCTCCTGGATGTTGTCGGCTAGTATCAAGGTGGAATCATCGAGGACTGCATTCCAGAGAGTGTTTGAATAGTGCTTAATAGCATCATTTGTAGGTGCAAAGAGTGTGCTTCCGTTCAAACGGTTGAGAGTGGGTATGAGACGCGCCCTCTGCAAGAGACTGAGCAATGAGGTGTAATCCGGGTCGGCAGACAGGGCCTCAACGAGGGTAGTGGAAGTAGTAGATGGGTCGGTAAGCGGTACCTGTGCCGAGCTAACTGGTTGCACTGGCAAGCAGAGCAAAGCAGCAGCAAAGGCAAAGCGCCAGAGACGCATAGTGTTGCGTGGACAGTAGCGACGACGACGACGGCAAGGCAGGTCAGAAATGAACGGTGGGTGGAGGCTGAATGGGAAAACGAGGCTCCGGCGCCTGTTGACTGCGTGTTTCGGACCAACGTCATTGCCACGAGGAATTATTTATTTATCTATTTATTTATTTATACCAAACCGGTCAATTAGGGTTTACCGTCCGAAACCGAAACACCTTCGCCCGCAATGAGCCCTTGACCGACTACCGCGACGTACACCATGCTCAATCTCCAGCAGAGCTATCCCGGAGCGCCGACTGCCCGCCTTCATCACTTGGTGCTGCCCCACGAGACACTTCTGGTATTGTCGCCTCATCTTGGATTCCATTTCAACGCGCTCACCCTGCTCAGTTGTATTCTGCAGCAGATGCTGTCGTGATTCTCAATGCTGCGACCTTAAAGATCAGAAGGGTGCTCGCTTTCTGGGAGGCGTTTCCAAGCCTGATTCATACGGCGAAGAACGTGTCCTGCATCTCTGTAGACTCGGGCATGAAGCTTGTACGTCTTGCGACTGACCGCCTATATATGCTGAGTGTTATCTAGATAGTCGCCTCAATGGGCAATCGAATAGCTTCATGGTCTCTCTCTGGAATACAGCAAGACACCTGGCACATACATTCGACGCTTGTTCTGCCTCCACACTACAATGTTACCGCAATGCACAACAAATCTGGTACTTGCGGCTATTTTCACTGCGGATGACGCGTCTAAATGTTTACAGGACTCCTTGCTGTCGCCACCGAAAGAAGTCTGTCTGTGTATACCCTCATTCTCGACAACGACCTACCTACTTGGGCTCAGAAGTGGATGGTTCGGTGAGTAATCGGCCGCATTCGCATCGCGCTCCCTCATGTATTTCCAGTCTAAAGGATGCACCTCCCATAGTGCGCTTTGCGCCCTCGTTGATGTCTATCGCTACAAACTCGAAGATTGACAACTCTGTCAAACTTTACTCTACAACATCTGGGCGACAAACCCAAGTCATCCCCCATCCTCGGCCTATTGAAAAGGTTACATGGCGTCACTCGCGAGTGTCGAGTCGGTGTGTGTCTTGATACCTACCACGGCCTAATCTCAACCGATTCCAGAGACGATTTGATACTATTCACGGTTACTTCCGACGCTACCCTTCGGATATTCTTCCCTGTCCTTGATTCTCCGCAGTACCTACAACTCCATGCTTCTCTCGATCTTTACTCGTCACTGCCGTTCTCTATTACATCTACAAATCCCGAGATACAGCATTCCTCTATCTTCTATCTGGACCGTGAGGTCATTAGCCAGTCGTCCGACGAGATTTTGGCAAGTTGTCCGAGGCAGGATAATGTTCGCACACGCAGGATCCAGGACATAAAAGAAGAAGGGTGGGATCTATTTCTACGTGTCCTCGGAGATGGCTCTATTGTTGTGACTGCCGTAACTGTGAGCCTTTCTCACCCTGCTCCGTGCAACTTCCTTATGCCTTCCTCAGAACATCGATCGCAGACCACCAACCCTCCTCAATAAATTTACACTTCAGCAATCTCCGCCTTCGACACTACCGAGCGTTCCAAAATATCTCTACTTCCTACCTAATTATACTAAATCCTCGATCACTGTCGTAACAGCGCCTCACCTCACCTCATATGAATTGTCACCCGTGGCTTTCTTCGATGCTCAAGAAGATGGTCTCAGAGTTCGTGCACACGGCTCTGATATTTCTCCAGAAGAATATTCTGAAATAGTAAGATTCGTAAGGACACCGGAAGGCAGAGGGGTGGGTGTCATTCGCAAGAGTGGAGGCCAGATCTGGACGCTTGCTGAAGGTGACAAAGAGCTACTTCGTTCAGGTTCCGGTGATCTGGGTGACAAAATTGTCGTTCTTGATAAAGGTCAGTTTTACTTAATGCACAGAGCGGGCTTGTATTTACTGTTGGCTTACGAAGGACGGACATTTGCAACATATAATACATCTGATACTACGCTAACACTACACACCCATCCTCCTAGTTCACTGACGTTACCTTCAATTAGCTCTTTCTTTACTCTACCTTCGAAATCCGGCACCGAATCTATCATCGGTATCACTGGCGATCTTTCGGTTTATCATATTCAACTCAGAAGTGAAGCCTCTACGACCCTCTTCCTGCATTCCCATGGTCCCCTTCCTCTATCTTCCCCTCCTGCCATGATTGTCCCTGTTGATCCCATGGCCTGGGGTCTTGATCATCCTTGGATGGAACATGACGTACTTCTCAGCGTGTCGGATGTTGGAGAATTAGGATTTTGGGTACCACAAGACAACGGTCCCGAGACATCTTCTGCCGGATTAAACGGGAGACAACACTCCACTGCTTCGACGTGGGTTTGCACCGGCACAGTTAGGACAAGCAGGAAAGCCATAAAAAGGGCTAAATGCAGCTCTGCTAAGAAAACGGCGTTGAGTATGTTCATATCTCTCGCTGATTTGATATTCCTGCTGATTTATCTTTGAATAGTTGTCGCTAATCCAGAAGGGGAAGAATTGACAATATGGGACTCGAAAGAGTCAGAATTTGCCTCTGGACTAGAATATCGGAGGGTGTTCAGGTCTTTACTTCGCGTCTTCTGTAGTGTCTTTCGTTGGTACTGATCGGAGGCTCTTAGTGAACCTATCAATGACCTGGACTGGACTTCCACTCCAGATATGCAATCTATCTTGGCTGTCGGATTTTTACATCACGTAGAACTTCTTTGTCAGCAGCGAATGACATACTTCGATGAAGGGCCCGGATGGACACTTTGTTGGAAGATTGACATTCAAAGGTAAAGTCGAAATTATGTGCTGTTTGTACCCCAGCTGACCTTTTGCCTCCAGTTTCATTCCTTACCCTATCAGCGACTCCATTTGGCTGGCCAATGGGTCGTTTTTACTAGGGGCAGGCCATCAAATGTTCTTGTACGGACAAGATGTGGTTTCCTCGAGAGGAAGTATCACGAGTACTCTCAGTGATGAAAGCCTTTTCGATTATGTGGCGCGGCAGAATGGTCCATTAGAAGATTATCATCCTCAAATGTTATTACAGTGCCTTCTATGGGGTACGCCACTGATGTAAGCATCTTACGGTCGGCTGATTGTTTGTTTGACAGAAAAGGTGGAATTGGTCAAAGACATCATCGTCAATCTGGCAAGGGATGTCGAGGCAGGAAAGTCGCCAAGAGATTTCACTACTGTCCCTGTCGAACGCTTTCTTCGTGCCGGAAATGCTCTGCATGTGTGTTCCTAATTTGTCCAGCTAGGACGCATTCTGATTTACGGGCCAGAGAACTTCACACAAGAAGCGATACACCCAATTGTTCGATGGACCAGACTTGGGGGATGACAAGTAGGTCTATTTTGCATCTTCTTTGCACTCTAACACTCAAACTGCATAGTGAAGAGAAGGAATTTTCCAGGTCTCTTGTCATGCGCTTAATCGAATCACTGGAAGATCGTCCGTTGCGCCATCTGACACCTAACGAACATGCACACCTCTTGGTATTAATACAAACGACGTTAGAGGTGATAACTGTCTGCCTCCTGATCTCCCCGCTCTGAAACCAATGCTATAGATAGACGAACAGAGTCGGTCGCTAGATTCTAATGGGCTACGATATTTGATATCTATGCGATCATTTTACATCTTGAATCGCCGTGCGTCAACCCCGGCCAGCCCAGCTTCGAAGGGCGGTATTCCACGGAATACAGGTCGGCGTGAGCGACTCAGATACCGGGATATGATTTGGGCATTTCACAGCGAGAGTCATGGTCTCCTCTTGGAAGCTTCCATCGCTGCATGCAATGGGAAGATGGGATGGTCTGATGCCAGAGCCCTTGGCATATCTATCTGGACGACTTCTGTGGAAACGCTGGTAATTGCATTTTATCATCCAATATCATCAACAATATCTCATACGATGGCTAGAAAATACAAATGGAGAATATCGCTCGCAACGAGTACATGATCGACCGAGACCCAACGGCATGTTCCCTGTTTTATTTTGCCCTAGGAAAGGTGAAGCTGGTGCATAGCTTGTGGCGGCAAGCTGCATGGCATAAAGAGCAAGGCCTCATGCTCAAATTTTTGTCCAATGATTTTTCTGAACATCGATGGAAGACAGCAGCGCTCAAGAATGCCTACGCACTTTTGGGCAAGCGCCGCTTTGGTATGTACTTTCCCCGCGCAACTGGTGCTCACTTCTGATATTGGTGATAGAGTATGCTGCTGCCTTCTTCCTATTGGGACAGTCTCTTAAGGACGCTGTCAACGTCTGTATAAAACAGCTAGGGGACTTTCAAACAGCTATAGCTATAGCTCGTGTTGTTGAACAAAGCAACGAGGGACCTGTTTTCCTGGATATTTTACAAAACACGGTGTTACCGACGGCATTCAAAGATGGTAACAGATGGCTTGCTAGTTGGGCGTTCTGGCTGCTGCATAAAAGGGACCTGAGTGTTCGGGTGCTTGTAGTAAGTGTCGTTATCCCGTGATGTTTCGCCCTTGATTAATCATGTAGCTAGACTCCTTTGCAGGATCTTGTTAGTGCCCTTGACATTCAGGTCACTGATATTGGCGAGCCTCACTACGACGATCCAAGCTTAGCCCTTCTGTTCTCCCAGCTACGATCAAAGACTCTCCAAGCAGCCAAGGGCACGAGTGAAATTTCTGGGAGCTCGGAATTCAATTTCGTGTTACAGATCGCTCGCGTCTTTTGTAGGATGGGTGGGTCCATTCCTTCAAGTCATGTCTAGTTCAAGAGATTGATGTCATTCAGGTTGCCATGTTCTCGCACTGGACCTTGTGCGGTCTTGGGAGTTTGATCGCCCGGCCCCTCTAATAAACGGCGACTACCAGGCTGAAAGCAGTAAAGATGACATTTCTCCGCCGAGCCCGACAACATCGCGGCGTTCCCGATTTGCTTTCGAACCAGGTTTACGGCGCCGATCATCAATAATGATCGACATGGATATCACGTCCTTACCTCCCACGCGAGCGGCTTCTCCAGAACGCGTTGGCCCCAAAGTGCCTCCCGTAATTCAGGAGGAAGTCATCAAAGATGAAGGCGACTTCTTTGCTAGGAAAGCTGGGCTAGGAAATTTGATGAAATCCGCGAAGCAGGACGTGAAGGTTCCAGAGTTTGATATGAATGCATTCTTTTGAATGAGTTCCTTGCTGTGAGGACCTTGGGTCATTACAACACCTCGGAGATTGATTGTATGCGACCAAAAAGTACAATGAATTTATTTAGATTCCTGAATGAGAAAAGACATTGAAAGAGGAGGTTCGGTTGTGAATTAGTTCGATACTTCGACCTCTCGTTTCTTGAGAACGAGGTCAGAGCCAACGACACGCTTCCAAACATCTTGGACATCCTCGACCACAGTCTCAAAATGAGAGGTTGCGTCATAAGAACGCGTGATGAAGATGTTGTCGCTTTGGCCCGAAGAGGTAGGCGTGTACAGCGGGGTGATGTCGACGAATCTTTCGGAAGATCAGATATGTACCTTCTCACAAAAATGACACTTACTTGTCATGAATAGGACCGAGTAGTTTCAGACCAGGGGCGATCTCAAGCTCGGGTTTATCTGTCTCAACGATGGTGCTAACGATAGCTACATAAACGTCCTTAGCACAAACGTTGTGGGTAGAAGAAACCATGGCGATGTAGATATCTATCAGGAGCATCAATGTCGAACGTTCAATAGACAATTAGCACGTACCGTTTCGCCTTCCAACCTGATTTTGAGGGATGATGATTTGACAACTGTCGCTGTCGTCGGTACCGGGTATAGGATGCTTCAGGAAACAGATGGCTCGGATAACTTTGTGCTCCTCTATCACTCGAACTTTGCCTCCTTCTGAGATCTTTCCAGCGCCAAAATAGCTTGGGTCGCCGATGACTTGCTTGGCCTTCACCGTCTCCCCTCCGCTGGTAACACCAACAAATTTACCATCCGCATCAGTAACGATTTCATCAATGGTCTTGTCGAGCATGTATGTGCCTCCATAGATAGCACTGAGACGGGCAAAGGACTGCGGCAATTCGCCCAGACCGTACAAGGGGTAGATGTATGGGGACTTTCCGTAACGGGCCATGGAGGACGTGTAAAGTACGACCCTGTTATAAGTTGGGCGTGCTGGTTTTGTAATGTAGCTAAAGATAAATTGAGCGAACAGAATAAAGATTGTTGAGCAACTACTGACTCGTCATCTAAATAAAGGGCCATGGCGTGTCCAATGAAATCCTGTGTTCCAGGCTCCAGGCCGAATTTATCGTAAACTGTCTTCATCGTATCCTTGTCAAGATTAATACCTGAATTCGAGCATTCAGGAAGAGGAGGAAATACACAACATGCGTAACCGACCTTGCTGAGTAGCCGGATCATCGTCCTTCCAGTTCTGCAGGAACTCAAAGAACTTCTTGGCGCGCCGCTTCTCAAAGAGTCCCATCAGAGGACTCCGAACGGCCTCCATTTCCGTGCTGGGAACCTTGGAAATCCTGCCCTCGCGGTAGACGAAGCTGCCGGCGATCTGCTTGAACTCCAGATAGCGAGTGACATCGGTGTGAACAAGAATCCTGGTGAGCTCGCCGGATGCAATGATGAACTTGGGAATGAGGTCCACAGCGTAGTCGCGGTCGCGTCCAAGCTCAGAGGGAGGGCTCTGGTCGGGTCTGAACTTGCGATACAGCTAGGGGATCACTGTCACTGATGTTTCACTTTGCGCTCCGTAGAAAAACTTGCCTGGGTAAGGTTCAAACTCGCACTATCGCCACCATAGTAGTCATTCCTGTCCATATGTAGGACCTTCTTGCCCTCGACAGACAGCAGACCCGAAAGTATACATTCGGTCAATCCTGTACCGAGCACAATGACCTGTTTGAAAGGGTTAATTGGAGTGTTGCGTTACTGAGCGATGGTCTGCGTACATCGTATTCTTCATCCATGGCAATGAGAAAGGCGGCGAGAACGTGAGAGAGAAAGACAAGATGAGCGAAACAATGAAGATGGTTGCTATACCCAGACCCTGGCTGCCTAATATATCACTTATCGATGCACGTGGCGGGCCCCGACATTAACACCTCTCATTTTCACTGTATGTACATGAAAGAAAAGGGATAGAAGTATGGCATCAATAGTAAGTGCTATAAATTAGTTGTTATACCGTACAGTGGAAGGTCCAGGCCTCCGTAATACAACGTGATAACCTGAAGGTAAACGTCAAAGCAATCAAAAAAGCAACTAGGATGGATTACAACGTCCAGAGCAAAAAGACAGGCCACAAGCCACAGAGACAAAAGAAATCATCAAGTCAAGATTCGATCTTAGCATGCTTTGAGCGCTCTGCAGATCCCTCATCACCTTCGGAGTCAAGCTTGCGCTTGCCAGTTGCTTGGCCGCTAGATTGCTCATCTGCTTCATTTTGTCTTCGAATTTTCCGGGCGAGCCTCTCAAGAGCTGGTGACAGCTGTGTTAGTCGCAGATAGAAATCCAAAAATATTCGCATACCATCCTCATTTCGACGATAATATTCTGCCCATGCTTTTGGCGATCTTTGTGTATACTGTAAGAGCATAGAGTTGGGAACCATATGACAAAAGAAGAAAAACGAGGCCCGACCTTTTCGCCAAAAGGCACCCATTTCTCCTGAAAACTTGCCGCCACAAAATCAGCAAAGGTGGCGATATGTCTTGCAGTAATTGCCAGGTCTGCTTCAGTGAACGGGCCACCTTTCGGTCCCATCGCGCTTTCGTCGAAGGGTGGTATCACAAGATCGTCATCGTTTTCTTCCTCGATGTCGTCGTCACCTTCTGCATCTTCCTCTTCCTCCTCTTCCTCCTCTTCATCGTCGTCCTCCTCTTCTGAAGTAGTCAGGTCCCGATACTTAGGACGAGGACGAGTTGAAGGCTTCTTCTCCTCTTCAGATTCTTCCTCATCAGTAAGCGAGTCGCCTCGAGCAGCAGCAAGAATTTTATCCGGCATATCGTGATTGTTTGACCAGTATGAATACCAGGACTGGCTACTATGGTGAGGTGCCTATGTGAGCTTTCAGCATAAACGTGTAAGAAACATCAAGTCAGTAAACACAGGCCTTTTCTGCTAGTAATTCACATAGATCATTGCGTGATAAGCTTGGATCTTCTTTCAGTCGTCGCAGAATGAATTTAAGGAAAAAGTCTTTATCTTCGGGTGTGAATTTATTTCCACGGCCTTGGGGAACAACTCTAGTGGGAGGAGTGGGGGAACGAGAAGGAGGGTCAGGTATCTTGAGATCCGCGTGAGGGGGAGGCAGATGTCGGTCAAAGACAGCAGTGTGCGTCGTAAGACTATTAATGGTGCTGCGACGGCCAATTGTAGGAACTGTGGACGTCGCAGACACAGGCGTACTTGATTTACGCTGACGGCTTTGTTGTCGACCTTGTTGCACACTGGGATGGGGAAGGGTCGAAGACGAAGCCACTGGCGACGATTCGACCTTGAAGCTATCCATCGAAGGTTTCTTTGCGGTTACCACTTTGACTTGAGGTCGCTGGTAGTTCATCTGGGCATTGTGAGAGTTGATGTACACGCTGATATCGCGGTCTATTCGAAATTTATGATCAAGATAGTAGTCTTTCCACAGACTCGCAGAGTGGCCATTTCTCTAAAAATCCTATGATGACGCGTAGATTAGAGGTAATATAAAGGGACTCACCCCGTGAAGACTGTTCAGCGCATCCTTGTATGACCCGTTCTTGGTATGGAACGAAATCAGGGCCCTGTAGAGCAAGTCTTCATCTGACTTTTGAACAGGTGCAGAGTTGGCCACTGCATCATGAAGAACCTGTTGTGGAAGAAAGGACACATTAAAACCATTCATCCCCATGCCCATATTCCCGACACCGTTCGTGAAGGACTGGTTCTGCATTTGGCCGGACCACGGCAAGTTGAATTGTTGCTGAGGTGGTTGCGGATTGTGCATCTGGGTTGGGGTCATCGAATTCTGCGAGTATAAAGGCCACTGGTTCTGGTTAGACATTCCGTGGCCCGACTGCGAAATTGGCTGCCTCATGTCCATATTATTCGCGTATTGGTTGGACGCTGCCGACGCCTGAAAATCGGGGTACGGATTTGAACTAGAAGAAGGAAAGCTATTGGTGTTGAAGCCATTGACGTGACCGTTGGTGAACTGCATGGCGCTGGTGTCCTTGGGATACTGGTGATAGCCGTTCATGACGATTGGCTCGACCTGCGGGCTCCTGCAGAGCAGTTGGCTGCAAAAAATTCCATTTCCAATGGTCACGTGCATATTCTGAGCCCTCGTGCCGAGTTCCGGTAAATGCAGGATTTAGTACGTCCTGTAAGTACCCGGCCGCGGGTCGAATAACCGGTGGGTTGTTCCACTTCCTACTTACTGACTCCCATCATGCTGTCACCAGCAAAATCTCTTCGCTGCATTGCCCGTGCTCGTGCCTTCAGTTCCTCTAGTTCCTTATCTGCTCTCAGCGCTGCTGCTCTTCCTAAAGCAGAACAATTATCTTCAGAATGGAAGGGAACAAGCGCTACCGGAGGCACCACCAAGAATTTCATCGGAGGCCAGTTCGCCGAAAGCAAATCTTCGGAATGGATTGATGTTCTCGACCCAGTATGTGTCCTTGTTACCCATTAGGCCTATGCTTATTCCCTTCCAGGCGACCCAAACGTTGGTGTCTCGCGTCCCCCAAACGACCAGTGCAGAATTTGAACAAGCTGTCGACGCAGCTTCGGAAGCGTATAAAACGTGGAGCCGAACTAGTATCCTTGGACGTCAGCGTTTCGCTATAGAGTACTATTGATCTCACCGCGTCTATTATCCTACTTGTTCCTGAGCTCTTATTTGAAGACTTCAATCTCTGCTTCGCCAGAACGCAGACGCTATTGCCAACAGCATCGTACTGGAGCAGGGAAAGACGCTTCCAGGCCCGTTACATCAACCGTTGCGGGGAAACGAACTAACGTCTCACCTCCAGATGCTCATGGCGACCTCCTTCGCGGGTTGCAAGTCGTGGAGTCAGCGATCGGTATCACATCCACCCTTCTGGGTGAGAAGATAGAAGGTCGTCTTTCTTCTGCACTTGCTTTCCTTCACATCTGACCAGCATGTTGGTACAGTCAGCAAAGATATGGACACAGAAGTAAGAAAAGTACCTCTAGGCGTGTGTGCAAGCATTGCTCCCTTCAACTTCCCAGCGTAAGCGACCTATCACGCGTTCTTATGAAATCAAAAGCGAATGACGCGCTTATATGTAGAATGATCCCTCTCTGGACAATTCCCATGGCTGCCGTCACAGGTAACACTTTGATCCTGAAGCCCTCGGAACGCGACCCCGGCGCCGCTATGATTATAGCTGAGCTATGCCAGCGCGCTGGTTGGTATAATTACAAAACTTTCTACAAGTTCGCTCAAATTCTTCCTCTAGGTCTTCCTCCTGGTGTTTTAAACATCGTTCACGGAGGTGTCCCAACGGTTAATGCTATATGTGACCATCCTGCTATCAAGGCCATCAGTTTCGTTGGAGGCGACAGAGCTGGAAAGCACATTTATGACAGGTTTTGATAATTTGTTCTGTATTTCGTGTTATGCCTCATGATGCTATAGGGGAACACAAAACGGTAAACGCGTTCAGGTACGCGTCTAACTTTGTATCATCTGATGCTTGCATGCTCACCCATTTCACAAGGCTAATATGGGCGCTAAGAACCACGCTATTGTCATGCCTGATGGTGAGTTGTATCCATGATCGGGGGTAAATTATCTTGTTTAATCCTTCATTCTGATAGCTAACAGGAATCTGGCTCTCAACTCGATCATTGGCGCCGCATTCGGAGGTATGTAGGACTAGTGATTGACCTTAGACTTCGTCATTGATTCCCGAAGCTGCTGGTCAACGATGCATGGCCATCTCTGTTGGTAGGTTATCGGCCTCAAAATAACCCATTCCCTTCTTTGACAATATGTCCTTCTTTAGCATTGCTCGTCGGAGAATCACAATCGTGGTTACCGGAGCTCGTGGAGCGTGCTCAGAATCTTAAGGTCGACGGTGGCTTTGAGCGTGGGGCAGATCTGTTCAGTGCCTTTTTGTTATCATATTGCCTGATGCTCAAACGATGATCTAGTGGTCCTCTGATCTCTCCGGCTGCAAAGAATCGGGTAACAGGTCTCGTATCGTCAGCTGAGGAGCAAGGGGGGAAAATCCACCTTGATGGACGGATTATTCAAGTCCCTGGATATCCTGATGGAAACTTCATTGGCCCTACAGTCATCGAAGCCAACACCACGATGAAGTGCTACCAGTCCGTATCTCCGGATCGGCCATCTGTGTGTACTACTGACCATTGCGATAGGGAAGAGATCTTCGGACCTGTCTTAGTAGTTGTGAAAGCCGATACGCTCGACGATGCCTTAGATATCATCAATTCAAACCGGTATGGAAATGGTGCAGCGATATTCACTCAGTCAGGAGCAACAGCTCGAAAATTCGAATCTGAGGTGAACGTCGGCCAACTTGGTATCAACGTTCCGATCCCTGTGCCATTGCCCATGTTTGCTTGGAGTGGAAACAAGGTACGAAATATCCTTTTCATTTTCTCTAACGCTTCCGAACTTATGCGTGGATACTACGCCAGGGAAGCGCATTGGGCGACATAGGTTTCTATGGTAAAAGGTAAGGGCACTTCATTTTGGTGGAGAAAGATCATTGAATCTGTGTAGCGGTATCAATTTTTATACCCAGAACAAGGTATGTCTGATGATCGTTGTTTACGTCTTTGTCGTGTTCTAAAGGAAAGTAGACTACGACCAGCCTCTGGAGAGCGGAGGACGCCGCAGGGATCAGAGCGTCTGTCAATATGCCCACACACCACTAGGGGAAAACGACGCGTCCAGTGGTTAACTACGGTGTATTTGTATATCACAATGGAAAATGCTAAAGACTTACGACACGAGACGGCAACTCCATTGAACTGTTGCTCACTTCTTGTTAATCCCGATCAACTGAACCCAGACGTAATGCAGTTTAACGCTGAACGTTGACATCTGAAACGCTCGTAGGCTGATGAAGAAATTTGACTGACCTGTCAGATATGAAACGACTTACGAACCGCTCAAGTCTAGAATGACCCGCCATATCATGATTGAAAAGAGACGCAGGTCACACGAGTGATACATGGATTGAACTGAAAAATCATGTAACACAAAAACGGAGCTTGGGTATACCAGCTAAGAAGTGAAAGGTACAGCGTCCTTGCAACCCGCTTAACGTGACAAAAAAAAAGTAACAAAAAAAGCCGTAAAAAACCCAGCGGCGTGTGTTTACCAAAAGATTGTGAGGGGATAAACGAACGTCGGAAACGCCATAAGTTAAGACCGAAAATCGGGACTTTAACATCGGTACCGCACTTCATCCTCAATATCTTGCTGGGACGCCACCGCTGTAATCGTACGCGTCTTGGGAACCATACCCCACTTGATGGTGGAGAGGAACACTGACATCGTAGGCAGGCCTCGTCATGCTAGGACCGCGGGCCAAGGACTCCTGCATCTCAGGCTGAGGACTAGGTCCACGAGCAAGGTCCGCATAGCCACCAACGGGAGCAAGGTTAGCAGGGGGAGCTGTGAAATCGTGCTCAGGGAGAGGCCCCAACTCTCCGTGTCCGTGTCCGGACTCAGATGCGGCGTTATAACTGCGGCCTGAAAGACTGTTGGAATGGTTGAGACCGGAGTGGAAGGACGACGTGTCTGACGTAGCACGATGGTGACCGATAACGCCGCCATCATCGCCAGTCGTAGGCTGCCAGTCGATAGGTTGCATACGCTTGTCAAAGTTGGAGGAGCGGCCCAGCTTCCACTTACGGAAGATGGTCCATAGGATGACAATACCGCCGACGGACGATGCAACAACGATGAGAGCGGTTATTGCGGCAGTTTTGGTAGAAGTAGAAGTGCTACCGCTAGCCGAAGCTGAAGAAGAGGCGGAAGCAGCAGCGGCCGTCTCATCGACTGAGGCAGTCCTCGTGATAGTAGAATGCGAAGTATTGCCTGCATCACCTTGAGTGACCGAAGCAGCATCCTGGGTGGCCTGCTGTTGTTGCGTCTGCTGAGTGTTCGAGGTAGATTCAGTGGTGGCGGAGGTAGAGGATGTAGAAGTGGTCGAGGGGGACGAAGAGGTGGTGGAGACAGATGAGCTGTTACTGCTGGAGCTGCTGGTCGACGTGGCCGAGCTCGTCGTACTGGTAGAAGTTGGGGTAGTCGACGTTGTCTGTATCACTTTGTTAATATAGTTAGATAACCCTATTAGAATACTAACCGAAGGAGTCGAGATAGTTGTCGGGGCGGTTGAAGTGGTCGGAATAACGCTTGAATGCGACGCAGTGGTAGAAGAGGACGTCGGCTGACTCTGGGCCTGGGAAGTACTCTGGGTACTGGCCGAGGCGCTGTCGGTGGCGGAAACGCTAGCAGCACCGCCGTTCCCGTTCTCCTGAGGAGCTGGGGCCCGCTTGCGCATCATCCTATTCAGAGATTCATGGTCACGGCGAACAACTCCAGCATGACTACTGGCTTCTGAAGAAACGACAAGGGCGAGGACCAAGCAAATAACGAGCGTGAAGGTAGTGATTTTATATAATCTTATCGAGGACATGGCGGATATGCAGGATTGACGAGAGACAGGAAGGACCTTATCCTGCAAGAAAAGGAGTCAATACCACGCGCAAAAACAAACGAAAGCCAGTAAGGACGGCGATAGCTGAAGAAAAAAAAGACGACAAACGTACGTATGTAGTTCAATCCGCTGTCTACACTGCCCCAAAGTTGAAAAAGACAATCAATGCTCTCTCAGTAGACCTTAGTGGCCTTCTAGGGGGGTGGGAGGTGGAAAAGAGTGTCGTGAAGAAGGAATCGGATGCTCGAAATGTGTGGACAATAATAAATGGCAACGCCCCCTTGGCGCTTGCTGCCAGGGGAACCGCGCCACAACGATAACATCGACAAATATTCCGGTTTCAGGGGTAACAAATACATTCGTCGTACAAGCTCCCCTACAAGTCCGCTCATGTCCGTTGGTATAAAGTAAATTATAACCACAAGTATCCAATCATAAGGGTAAAGTAAGTGGTAAAGCGTTAATTATGACTCGTCAAAGACCAGTTGTCGAGATCGACAGAGGAAGGTGTCACGAAAGTTGTGCCGTCATTCCACTGCGGGTTGAACAAAACCTGGATGTTGTTCGTTCCCGCACTAAGCTCAATAATCAGTACGGTAATGCCTGGATTCGCTTGGTCGGGGGTCGGGTGGAGTGGGATCCGTGGAAAATCGTGTTGCGTTCGACGTCGTAAAGGTCGCACCACTGGGACTGAGAATGGTGGCCTCCAACGTCTTGCCATCACGAACCAGTGTAGCCTTCGACCCATCCGTCGTTATTGTTGCATTGGTGTGCATTCTCCACTGGATATCAGCTGTCGATGTGACCTCGTCTTGAACCAAAACCTGCTTGCGCTTGTTGAGCATCCGTACACCTCGTTTTACCGAAGTACTGAAATCTGATTGAGAACGAGCGACAAGGCGACAGGGGAATGATTACTCACGCATTGAAATAGGCGCTAGTCGTGTCTGCCACCCAGAATGCAGTTGAACCACTGTCAACTTCAAACACTGTGCTCGAGCCCTGCGTCGTGTTCGACGTCCCAGAATTGAGAATAGTTGGCTCAGCCAACACATCTTGGTTAGTCTTGCCAATCAGAATGGTGTTTTGGCCCTCCGTCATCTTTCTGTAATACTTCCACCGGTCGCTTATCTGCGAATCATTGCTGAAGTAGTTGGTCGACAGATAATCTCCGGATCCCAGTTCTCCCGCCCATCTCGTGCCTAGAGCGTCAAGAACAAAATCGCCCACATCTAGATCATTGTGGGTCTGGTGACCTTGGTTCTTTCCGGCCTTCATGGCGGTATAGAGAGCATTGATATCTGTCCAGCTGCTCCTCATCGACACCCACTGATCAAGCTGATTATCGAAGAAAGAATCCAATGGTTTTCCATCCCAGAATGCCCCAACGACGGTGGGATCATACCAGAACATGCTCCAAGGCTCGGGCGCATCGTGCTGTTCACGTTGGAAGAGGGTGTATACCGGTTCATCGAATAGGTTCCGTACCAGATGATGGAATTGGCAGTGGAGGAAAATTTGTTCGGTCCATGATCACCCCAGTCGAACAGCGAGGTTGGTCCAAAGACATTCATGTGGAAGTCGCCGGTCTTCTTGAAGTTGACATTGCTATCTAGCAACCCATAGTCAGAACCGGTGGCCGTCAGCAAGGCTGAAGACATCTCGGCATGACCAGTGGTACCAAAGTACCAATAATTAGCGGTTTCTGCCCATGTACCATCGTCGGTGACAGCCTGTGCACAATTTTGCAAGGCATTGTCGATGGTAAGACCAAGAAGTGTCTCTGCATTGGTCGTAGTGTCGTCACCTAAGATGGCAAGGGAGGCCAGAGTCAAACCAGCATTGCACACGCAATTCCAGTTGCCAGCGGTGTTGGTCCTCCACCATCCTGTGTAGACAGTAGGGTCGTTATATGCTGCAACACCGGGACCCAGACCGTACAAGTTGAGGGTATACCGCATCTGGGTCTTCTGATCGTCGGTCCACACATCGTACAGCCAATCGTAGGCAATGGCGAAGGCAGCAGAGAACTCGGCTGTATCAAGGAAATGGCCCGTATTCCATTTGTCGGCAGTGGGACCAAACGAGGGTGGTGCCATTACCAGCGGCGTTCTGACGGGAAAGAATGAGAAATGCTTGAGAAGGCAGTAAATTTTTCTACCTGGATTTCCTCCCAGCAACGGTCGACCCACTTGGTGTCATTCGTCATGCGGTAGACATAGGCGAACGCCTTGATTCTCATTTTGACCTCACGAGCATTGTCAAGGATACCACTGTCACCGTCCATATGATAAACAACCGGTTCTAGGCCGTAATACTCCGTAGCGTTCCCAAAGATGGTCTCGTTCCAGGATTTGAGGTAAGGATCGTTGGCTATGAGGGTTGGAAGGGCCTGCCATTTGTACGCCGGAGCGATGAGTCGGGGGCGATCACTTCGCATGGAAGTAGCGCTAGGGCTTGATGGGCTGAAAGAATCTTTGGGCCAGGCATTTGCAGCACTGGAGGTATCAACAAAGGTGGGGGTGGTGAATGCTGCCGCATTAGTCTAGAAACTTGATTAGCGGGCGGCGTGTCGTGTGAGAAAGTGACATACAGTAGAGGGGTATAAGGGAACCATGAATTCACTGTTCGTCGCGGTAGCGTATATTCCGATGTCATTCTTGGCCGTGACGGCGGCACTGGCGGCACTAGCTTGTGCTGCAGAGTTGGTGCTGCTCGCAGCGGAAGCATCGTTGTTGTTGCTGCTTTTGCGGCTGCCGACTACACCTCCGACCACAGCGCCGACGATGACAAGGACGGCGACAGGGATGCCGAACTTGATCCAGTTGCTGGTCCCCTTTTTTGCAGCAGAAACTGGGGTTATGAAGCCAGTGGACTCGTTGTAGTATGGATCACCCGCACCATAAGGATGGTTGCCGTTGTTTTGAATGGCATTATAGTTGGCCATCCCGGCGAAGAAAAGGTGGAAAAAAAGAGAGGAAGGTAACGAAAAACGTTAACAAGGTTAAAAGCAGAAATTTAGGAGGGCGACGCTTAGAACAGCCTAAAAGGCCAGCTGGAGATGGAAGAGAAGAAGATGGTAGACAACAGGTGGCCTCGGTCTTTTCCCAGTGGCGTGGGAATTAGACCATCAAGCGCAGTTACGAAGTCGCATAAAATTTGCACCGCGCTATGAATAGTACGTTTCGAGCTATTATTATACGTCTCACTTTTAAAAATACATCGGGTTCTCGTTCTTCATTGTAATACCTAGTCGCGTACAAATACACCTGCAGCACCCACTACTGTTCCCATGCACATCAACGTAAGGAATGGTCCAGGGCAGTCACGCCCGTTCATTTCGCCGTTAGTAGATGTCCTACAGATTAATCATGCCAGGACAGACTAACTCGTGTTGGAAATGTTCAAGGTGCGTGCTGCGCGTCTCAACACATACAGTTTTGCGATTCAAAATAGACACGATCTGGTCGGCGACATCAATGCCGGCACTGTCTGGCGCCAGACGCAGCTTAGACGTAACTCGTGGACGCATTACAAGGAACAAGCGTGAACCAGACAGGTCTAAGCAACATGATGTGTTTCTCTCCATGACGCCTCTGCCTAAGCACTTCGATTCCGTGGTTACTGAGACTGACTGGCCCCAGATTCACTGCGGTCTCCTCCACGCGAACCTGCAGCATACAAAAATCTGCTGCTTTACTTTACTCTTCTCTGAATATCTGTAACGAACTATAATCTAGTGCAACTCTCGATCTCATCACAAAATTTTGTGTAGGATACGTTACACACCCACTGATGCCTGTGGGCGCTTAGGGCTTCCCTCATACATAATTGTTACTTGAACAATACTTATCTGATTCTTCGTAGATCATGGAGAGTTCGACAATGTTATTATCGGAAGCAGCTTTTGTGCATTGGCATACATATATCGATACAGCTCTCAAGATAAACTCTCAGCGGAAGATCCTGGTCCTCGAAGGAGGAGTTGGGGCTGGTATTTGTACATAAACTTGTTTCATTGTTCTATAACAGAAACTTTCCCTTCATTCCAAGCTCGTTCTTGAATGCCCTTCAGAACCCTTTCCCTCGTGGTTGAGTTCTGAAAAAATCAATAGCGAGCTCAAGTTTAGTCTCTTACTTATCCTTCATTTTTTATAGCTCGTCTGATACCTCTACTTAGGGACCCGTGCATGTACTAGCATGTACTATTATAATAGTACATGCACAGATACTGTTCCTTCTTTGGTGGGCGCAGTACTTTTTGGTCCGCTTCGTTTCATCGTCCAAAGTCGCGAACTCATGTGGGGTTTCCCAAATACGATGGTCGAAGCAGCTGATGATGATAATCTGAATTGGTGACCCCCAACACGCCTCGTGATGGGCGAATCGGACGCGGGGATATAGTACTCTACTGTAAGTACGCCTATATCGCTTTTCTTTTAACTAACTATTCTACTGTTCGTCTCTATGGGATGTGTAGCTATGTGGTGGAATTCTACGTAATGTTTTTGTGGCTCGTTAGTTTGCTTTTGGTGGTCCGAGAATATGGTCGAAACAGCCTCATAAGAAGAATACTGTTAATTGATGGCGGTAACGAATCACGACCCTGACATTTTATTACAGTGGATAAAAATACAATATCTCTCCATATAGCTTAGTCGCGTACGAATACACCTGCAGCACCCATTCCTGTTCCGATACACATCGACGTGACAAGAATCTGAAATGACGAGATGAGAAAAGGACATCTGGTACGAGATGAAGTATCCTCACCTTTCCCTGCCTACGTTCAAGCTCGTTCAATCCAGTAGCTACCTGACGCGCTCCTGTACAACGTATAGAGCAAAGAGATTCAGGACAACCTCAGCATTAAAAAAATATACTCATCTAGGGGATGGCCCAGAGCAATTGCACCTCCATTGACATTGACCTGTCATGGATTAGACAAAGCGTCATGCGGGTAAAGGGCGTACGTACTTTATCACTAGTTGAAAGGTACCTCTTCAGCAAAGGAGGATTAAGAGCGTACTAGAGAACATACCTTGGAAGTCCTAATGTACGCAGGACGTAAACACACTGAGAAGCGAAAGCCTCGTTTATCTACAATCTATATTAGACAACGATCCGATAAACCGGTACAAATCTTACCTCATAGAGATCGACGTCGTCCTGGGTGATCCCACAGCTCTTCAAGGCCATCGGGATAGCATATATAGGTCCAATTCCCATGATACGCGGGGGGAGCCCAGCGACGGAAGTCGTGACATGTTTCCCCAAAATCGTGCACCCTAATTCCTCTGCCTTCTTTCTAGTCATCATCAGCACTGCTGCAGCACCGTCTGTTATCTGACTAGCGTTTCCTCCTGTTGTTGTCGAGTTGCCCCATTGAGGAAATGCACCTTTGATTTTAGCCAGTTTGTCTGCCGTAGTCCCCGGTCTGATACCATCGTCCTTGGTTACAACAACAGGCGTGCGTTCACCGGTTTTCGGGTCTTTTTGATATACAGTGAAGGGGACTATTTCCTTGTCAAAGTATCCAGACTTCTGAGCGTGTTCAGCTCGTTGGAACGAAAGGGCTGCAAACCGGTCCTGCTCTTCACGCGTGACAATGAATTCCTCAGCAACATTTTCACTCGTCCAGCCCATAGGCTTGGAACAGTCACGAGAAGCGGCGTTCTCGGAAATGAGTGGGCTCTGCTGCGGTCCTCCTTTGTCAGGGCTGTGGATCGGTTACATCAGTTCTGCGTCGGACAAGACGAGATGATGATATACTTCTCAGACATGCTCTCCACTCCGACCGCGAGACCGACTTCAATTTGGCCACTTCGTATTTGGTTCGCAATGGTTGTGATGGCCATAAGCCCACTCGAGCAGAACCTGTTGATGCATTGGACGGGAACGGACTCTGGAAAGCCAGCAGCCAGAGATGCAGCTCGGGCATGATAGGCTGAGTCTGAAGTCAGGACAGTGCCGACACAGATGTCGCCGACCAGAGCTGGGTCGATTTTGGACTGCGTGATCACTTGCTGTATGCCGTTGAGACGCGAGCTGAGCAGCAGGGAAGAACACGCACCTTGAACATCTCCAACATGAGTTCGTCTGTCCTATGTCAGGCATGATGACTCTACAGGACAGTGAAGGGCGACGTGACGGACCTGGCATCCTTGAAACCTCCCTTCCTTGTTTTGCACAACGGCGAGCGAACCGCAAGTGTGATGACCACGTCGTCCGGGCTCTTGCGAAGCAGAGCATCGGAACCTTGGGGCGTGTAGAGATGGGAAGCAAGTTGTCTGACCCGTTCCATTGCAGTGACGTGAGAGGCTGGGGTAAGCTCTGGGGTATATGTATACCGTGTCCGAGACTTCTTGGTCCGGCCGACGCGGACTGAATTTCACGCGATTGTTAGGACTGGACCAGACTCTACAGAAAACGAGCCGTTGATCAGGCGCTTTGTAGTATTTCCAATGGGCGTAATGGGCGTCATGCATTGGCACGGCGGTAGCGGTAACAGTCATGTCCATACAGGATGAGTCAGGCACGACGACTATTTCAGCGAAGCACTATCCTCTGCCATCTCCCACATACCCCATCTTTGAGCAGAACATACACCACGATGCCAGTTACCATCATCGCTGCTAAACCAGCAACTGAGGAAGTAAAAGGAACCTACAGATACATAGGTGAATTCGTAAAATCTCATCTACTGCCGGCTTTTAACTCTATTACAGACATTGGAGGTCCTCAAAGCCCTCCTCGACACTTCTTTATCTCACCATTACATTTACAGTGAATCTAACAGACCCAGTCTTTCGAGGGTTTCATCATGGAAAGAAGAAACATGATGGTAAGATCGGACTAAAGCTCAAGTAATTCACGATCGCTGACATCGACGAAGATGATTTTGAAGCGATGCTCGAACGGGCGCGCGCCGCAGGCATCAAATCCATGATAGTAACAGGCGGCAGTCTTCATGAATCTCGAGAAGCCTTAAGGCTGGCGGAGACGCACGGTACGATCACCGTCGCAGTGTCTTCGCGAAATCTCATTCTCAACAAGGTCTTTATGCGACCGTTGGTTGTCACCCAACGCGCTCTGGACAGTTTGACAAGTTTCGCGGAGGACCGGAGGCATACCTAAAAGCTCTTGACGAGCTGCTAGAACAACACAAGCAAGGTAAAGGACGCGTTGTTGCCGTCGGAGAGTGCGGTTTAGGTACGATATACTCTTGGGAAATGCATGCTATTCTGATCTGTCCTGTAAGATTACGATCGCACGCACTTTGCGTCCCCAGACACTCAGAAAACACATTTCCGTGAGTCGCTGGAAAACGTCCAGGTCATCATGTGTTTCTTAGATGAGCACAGGTTCTCAACTAACATTGGCGAAAAAACGCCACCTTCCCTTGTTCTTGCATTCTCGTGCCGCGCATAAAGATTTTGTCTCCATACTGCAAGAGGAAGGTTTCGGTAAAGACGGAGGACGAGCCGTTGGAGGCAAAGGCGGTGTAGTCCATAGCTTCACTGGGACTATCGAAGAATTAAATGAACTGGTGAGCATGGCGGTTCTTCTTGTGCATCTCAGTGCTGAATGATACAATAAGATGAACATGGGCTTTCACATAAGGCACGTATGATCGCTTTGCATCGCTGTTGCCTCATCTGACCTATGATGGACGACAGTGTAAATGGATGTTCGTTAAAAACTGAAGTCAACCTGCAGGCCGCCAAAGCTATCCGTCCTGAATTCTTCATGTTGGAGACAGGTGAAGCAAGAGTATATCCTTTTTCTTTTCCTTACTGAAGTATACTGCCTTTACAGATGCACCTTGGTGCACCATGACCTCAACGCATGCATCAAAACCCCATCTAGATACCCTCCCAGCGTCCTTGCGTCCGCTATATTTTCCTCCGGCAATGAGACCAGAGCAATTCGTCTATGGCCGGTCTGTGAAGGGCAGAAAACGAACCGTGTGCGGTTGGGGGTGTTGCATGGGTCATTCACAAACTTAATGGCGTCCCCTTTGAGAAGGTTACGGAAAAAGCATGGAAGAACACAGTGGAACTGTTTGGTCTAGAAGAGTTGAAATGAAGGTAGAAGGTCGAAATAGAAGTGTACACTAGCGGCTGTCGGTGACGGATGTATAGATTTAAGGCCTATAATTCTGGTTGTTATAAGTTTTGTCTGGGTGCCCAATAGAGACAGCCAGAGTTGGTCGACTATAGGAGCATCGCAACTCTGACTGTCCCTCATGTTGCTGATGATTCCGAAGCAGATTCTGATGCTGCAAGGCTGGCGGACTTAAAGTGGCCAACCAATGGTCACGTGCCGGGCGCGTCAAATCTGAGTTGGTTTACGCCAACGTTACGTCCAACGGCATCTTGGGTCCTTGTCATCAACCATTGCTCCTCCATGGCCTCTCGCCTACCGCGATACCGAAGCAGCTCTCCCGAAAGGACACTCATGGCGCCTGCTCTCAAACGAAAAGCACAGGATCAGAACGACCCTCCAGTCAGAAAGATACAGAGGCCTCTTTCAAAATCAAGCACTTCCACGGCCCCTAAACCTCTCACAAAACCTCGTCCCCCTACTCTGACAGCGGGAACGCGTGCCACCCAGATATCTGACTTGACAAAGCAATTGGGTGAGGCAAAATCGCAGGCTCGGGAGCACCTCCATGCTCTCAACCTCGCTAATGATGAAATCGCCACGCTCAAGCGGACGCACTCGATGCAGGTGTCAGAACTCGAGTACGACATACGGAAAGGCCAACTTCAGGTGGAGGAGCTAGACCAGGATTTGCAGTTGGCGAGGACAGAAGCGCAAAAGCTGCGGGAGAACGTGAACCAGCTTACATCAACGGGGCAGGATATGCAACAACAATTAAGCAATGATGCAGAGGCTATTGCAGTTCTCAGAGCTGAGGTGGAGGCTCTCAAATCCGAGGCCATCGATGCCGAGTTGGTGCGCCGGCAGCTACACAACACCATCCAGGAGTTAAAAGGAAACATTCGAGTTTTTTGCCGAGTGCGTCCAGATCCATCTCCTGAGCTCGCAAATGTCAGCTACAGCAAGGAGAAACGGGATATCGTCGTTACATCGACGAGTGAGAGCGCTACTGGCCAGCAACGCAAGGACGTGCACAGCTTCACCTTCGACAGGGTCTTCGAACCTCACGCAACCCAGGCCGAGGTTTTTGAAGAAGTTTCCCAGTTAGCCCAGAGCTGTACGGACGGATACAATGTTTGTATGTTTGCCTATGGTCAAACGGGTTCTGGCAAATCCTTCACGATGGAGGGCGGTCAGGTAATCGTCGTTCGATTGTCGTCTTTCTATCTTACTCATATATACAGACCGAAGAAACGGCTGGTATGATTCCAAGAGCTGTTGATCAGGTATTCCGCGTCACCAATGATCTCAAGTCGCGCGGTTGGGAATATACGCTGGAAGGGCAGTTTCTTGAAATCGTACGCATCCATATCTTGTTTTTCTGTTTCTCACCTCTCATCTGACATCCTAGTATAACGAAACTATCAATGATCTTCTAGCGTCATCGTCTTCTGCCAATGCCACTTCCACTTCATCTGCTTCCTCTCTTCAGTACAGCATTAAGCATGATCCCCAGACCCGTACGACTACTGTGACGAATCTGACCAGCGTGCAACTCACCTCTCCTGCTCATGTTCGTAACCTACTCCTTCGATCCCAGTCCCGAAGGAGCGTCGCAAGCACACTCATGAATGAGCATTCTTCCCGTTCACATTCCGTCTTCCGCGTAAAGATTGAAGGTGTCAATGAAACAAATGGGGAGCGGTGTGTTGGGTGGCTAAACCTGGTCGACTTGGCGGGTAGCGAGCGATTAAATGTGAGCTTTGCGGGTAGCGTGGGACCTGGAGCAGAGCGATTGAAGGAGACGCAAAATATTAACAAAAGTTTGAGTTCTCTGGGCGACGTCATTTCCGCTCTGGGAGAGAAGGGCGCAAATGGGGAGAAGCATGTGCCGTACCGAAATTCAAAGGTGGCCATTGACTTTTTTGTGGTCTGGTTTTATGCTCAACATTCGTCCAGTTGACTTACCTTTTGCAATATTCTTTGAGCGGAAGCTCTAAGACTTTGGTACGTATTTATTTACCAGATCATGCCTTCAGTCGTTAACCTGGACGTTTTAGATGATTCTCAATCTTTCACCTTTGGCTGCTCATTTGAACGAGTCGCTGAATTCCCTGCGATTCGCTACCAAGGTACTCCGAGTATCGCTTGCATTCCTTGGCAGATATATTTATTCTCCTGCTTCCAGGTTAACAATACTACTATTGGCACTGCGAAGAGCTCGAAACAGAGCCGGTGATGATGAGCGGAGCTCGGCTGGTCAATATATTGGTATCTATCTCAATGGACAGTATAGCCTCCTTATACAAGTAAATTATGTGATCGCTAACCAGCTGGTCTGTACACTATTTTTTGTACGTGTCCCTCATTGCAAACCTGTAAACGTAGGCAACTCCCGACTTGGCAAACACGGGAAAAAGCATTATGCTCGTCTGACGTGTATTTTGGGCTCTTGCTTCAAAGGGTAATGTCGTAGGGGTAACCCTTGTCGTCCCACAGAGCAGATGCAACCCCACTATGGGTTCAGCAAGAACAATAGCGCTGGTAATTGAAATCACTTTGTATGCGAATGTGAGATATCCATCAGTAAGGCCTTTCGTGGAGTTTTGGAACCGGTATATATGTAACTTTAGACAGGCCAAGTTCCAACTCAGGATAGTTTCTTGCTTCTCGAGAAAGGGAGGGATAAAAGGCTGCAAGACACACTCATGTTTAGGTCCATCGTAGCTTAGATTTTGATATGGTGGTTTAAAGCCTTTTATAGCTGGAAGTGATATCTTGAACCGTCAAATATTATCGTCGAGGCCATTACGTTTGAGTCGGGCGGTTCGGACCGACTATGGCACTTCGCAAGATTTTATATCAGCAAATGTTATCAAAAAAATAAAAAGAGAGGTAAAATGAGTGTGAAAAGAGCCCAGAAACAGTATGTGAGCGCAAGATGGTCGTTCTAATTCTAATGCAACATGGAATGTCATTGTAGGTTCGTTCTAAGCCTGGGGTCGCCACTGATGATTGTGGGTCGGTCAAAGAAGAAAGAGGAGAAAAGGAGGGAAAACTTGTATGATGCTTACCATTATCTTTTGGTCCTGGTTGAGCGAAGATGAATGGAATACTCAAAAAATATTGGCAACTTTTGTACCCAAGGTACAGCCACATAAGGTCATTGACCACATGTTTGGGATGATTTGGCTCCCGCCACAAATATTAACAGCATATCAAACTTATTTTGAAACTTATCCTCAACTATGTCTGGCAAGGACTCTTCCGACCCAGTCATTCTCTTGACCCCCGATAGAGAGAGCCAACGAAGCTCTTCCGGTATGGCATCCATCGATTCCAAACCCAATCCTGGTCCATCGCGCAAATTTGTCATTCTTCCTCCAGTTCTCCCCTTGGAAGAGAGAAGAAGTTACAAAGACATGCCAGAGAAGGGCAAGATACGCGACATCGAGCCTCCCGTCGACGAAGTTATGGGCGAATATAGAGACGGCCAGGGCATCGACTGGTATTATGCCCGCTATCAACAGGGAATAATTCATCGGGTACGTGTCGTCGTCATATTAACGCGTCTCGACATCCATTTTGACGCGTTGCCTTTTCCAGTTTCGTAAAAGGGCATTCGAAATGAATCACGCAGAGCTGGTGGAGACATACAGTACGCGTTTTTGCAATAAAGCTAGGCCCTTAAAATCCTGACATCCTCCTTTTTTTAGAGACACGCAAAGCCGAAGGATTACTGCCACCTTTCGACCCATCCAGTCGTGATATCCATCCCAAGGCTCGTCCTGTCGTCACAATAAAGATTAGCACACGCAGGGTTGGACCTGCTTTTTCAGACGTTATCCCAGACTCTGAAGAAGACGAGGATGAAGAAAGCTCGCCGGAAGATGACGATAATTATGGAGCACCGCTACGCCGACTTCGACAGAGATCACGCGCAAAACGTTCGACACTGCCTTTCAGTCCAACGAAGACACGTTCTCAGCGAGTCTACGCCATCCAGGGGTCCGAGGATGAAGATGACGCCGAGAGCACTGCCCCCCAAAGACGATCTACACGATATAGAAAACCTATGAAGATTGACATTGACGAATTCTCGGGGGAATCCTCAGATGGTGGAGACAGCGAAGACTATATAACATCACGGGGAACCAAAGCGAAGACCTCCAAGAATAAAAAGAAAGGCGTGCGTGGGTCTGTTTCGCGTCCCGCGTATGGTTTCTTTCGCCCTGTTGCTGACATTGACTACGACCCGTTTTCTGACAACGAGTCTTCTGCGTTGAGGGCGCATCGTTCAATTTGTGAGAAATGCCATCGTGCTCCCACGCATGTTCTACAAGCAGCCGCGCAAAGGAAGAAAAAGGGTAAAGGACGGAAAAAGAAGGTCACATCGGATGACGAACTTGAACCCGATTCTGCAGATGAAATAGAACGACTTGGCGAACTCGGGGGTTGGGTTCGATGGTGCGCCCTTTTTTCTCTGCGGCCAATTTACATAACCTTGACCGGCACCTATCAGTTTGAAATGTCCTGTTACTGCCCATTGGCGCTGCCTTGCTGGTACTCAGCGCGACGAAATCTTGAAGGCCGCCCGAGAACGAGACCGAAGCTTGTGGATCGTTGCGAATCCCGACGCTGCAGCGAACGTGGAGAAGGAGGGTCCAACCAAAAGGCCAGGATTAGGTATTTCTGAGACAACTGAGTTTATTTGCGGTTCGCATCTTCAACATCATGTAGAAATACTGTCCTGACGAACTGATTGACAGGAGCCTGCATGAAAGGTGGCATCTGCATGTCGTGCATGGAAGTTGCTATTGAGCCAGAACCATCACGACTGCAAAAGCCTCAGAGTTCCAGCATAACAGATTCAGTGCCCAATGATCCCGATAACATGGATACCAAAGATGTCAAGGGGGTCGACGTTGCACGTGAACTCCGGTTCCGCTGCTTCACCTGCAAACGACTGTCCCACTACGACCATCTCCCCAAGCCGCCCAACTATGCAACAGATACAGTGGCAGAGATCGCAGAACACTATCAGAGGAACTGGCTCTGTCACGACTGTGCATCCTTTACCTATCCACTGGACAAGATCCTAGCTTGGCGCCCTTATCCTATTAATGCTGTTGAACCTCTTCGACCCGCGAGCGAGCCACCTAATTACAAGAGTCCTCTACCTCGAGAATATCTGGTAAAATGGGAAGAACGAAGTTATCGTCGACTCAATTGGGTTCCTCACATGTGGTTACTCTCCACTCATCCCTCCAAACTGAGGAATTTCTTGGCAGGCGGTTCGAAAGTTGAACTTTTGGCTGCGTCGAGGAAGCCAATCGAAGAAGAACCTGCTTCTATCTTTGAAGACGCAGAACAGTCCCGGGCGTCTTCAGTAAAACCTGGAACGAGCACTCCGCAACTTCCCCAAGACGCTATGCCTGATGCCGAATCCCGGGTTCCTCCTGAATGGAAGACTGTAGATCGTATACTGGACTTTCGTCTCTGGCGCTCTAAGCCTAAGAAAGCAGCCAACAAAGGCAAGAGAAAATCTCGGAAGGTGTCTAGTAGCGACGAGGAGATGGAGATTGAAGACGGCGCCAATAACGACTTTGGGTTGGACTACGCTGCTGCGTTCAGTAATGGAGAGCAACCGGATGACAGCATGATTGAAACTGTTGAAGACTGGGAGTCGCGCACCGGCCAGGACTTCACGACTGATCATGCTGAACTTGTTGTATGGGCTTTCATTAAATGGGAAGACCTTGGTTACGATGAAGGTTAGTCCAGTTTCTGATTCCGTTTTTTTGCCTAATAGTATTGGTAGCATCATGGGATTCTCCACCTCAAAAGACCGATATCACTTATCCAGCATTCGAAACCGCACTATCACGCTACATAGTTTCCCGGACAGTTCACGTTCCGAAACTAAAGGCTCATGAGATAACTGCGTACGAAAATCGGCCCAAGGATGAATACAAGCGTAAATACGCACTCAGGGATGCGGCTGATTTAGATCTGGGTCAAAAACCTGAGCTGAAGTTAATGCCTTTCCAAGTAAAGCTAGTTTTTCTCTGAGATGTTTTCTTGCTCACTCTTAGCTAGGTCGACGGTTTCAACTGGCTAGTAGATAATTGGTGGAACAAACAACCCTGTATTCTGGCTGATGAGATGGGTTTGGTACGTTAGCAGGCCATTTTCCCCAGGTCTGGTTTCAATGTGTCTATAGGGCAAAACAGTTCAAATCGCCACTTTCATTGGGAAGATCGCATCCGAATGGAAGGCTTTCCCCGCCCTTGTAGTGGTTCCCAATTCTACCATCACTAATTGGGTCAGAGAATTTGAGCGTTGGGCACCGAACCTTCGGGTGGTACCGTTCTACGGAGAAAGCAAAGCCCGCGAGGTGATCAAAAACTATGAGCTGAAGCACACGACGAAAGAAGCTGGCACAACCGGCGCCAAATTCCATGTGCTCGTTACGACGTACGAGGGACTCTTGGGGCAGAAAGACTTCACGCCCGTCTTCAAAAATCAACCACGCTGGGAGGTAAGTTTCTACGTGTTGTGGAAGTGATGATCGACATACTGACTATGTTCCGAAGGTCCTGGTAATTGATGAAGGTCAAAGATGCAAGTATTGTTTTTCTTTATCAAAGTGACGCAACTTACATTTATCTTTAGTGAAGAGTGATAAGAGCCTGCTTTTTAGGAAGCTGAATGAGTTGAATAGCATTCATCGGATCATTATGACAGGCGTGCGTCTTCTATACGATTCTCTCTCTCCCTCTCCCTCTCTTGCTTACAGTCACCTCCAGACTCCCCTGAATAACAACATACGAGAGTTATTCAATCTCATGAACTTCCTCGATCCTGAGCAGTGGAACGATTTGGAGGCTATGGAAAAGGAACACGAGGAACTTACTGAGGAACTCGTGAAGCAGCTCCATTCGAGGTTGAGGCCTTACTTCCTTCGCCGTATCAAAAGCGAAGTGCTTCAGCTACCTCCAAAGGTGAGCTCATGCAGGGCTTATGTCTACGGTCTAATCTTGCCCTAGAACGAAGTTATCGTCCCTGTCTCGATGACACCTTTGCAAAAGGAAATCTATCGTCGTATCCTAAGTAAGTTCCCTTTGATGGCATAAAATGACTTGCTTTACATCTGAATAGGCCACAATCTGGAGCTGCTCGCCGCTCTAACTCAGCCAGGCGCGAAGACTGGGGCGCAGTCAAAAGGGCGCATTAACAATGTTCTCATGCAATTGCGAAAGCGAGTGGTGAACAATTTATGATAGCGGCATTCTAATATTTCTTTAGGTGTCTTCAACATCCCTACTTGTGCTTCGAAGACATAGAGCCTGCTGGGCTTTCGCCACAAGAAACTCACGAGAAGCTGATTGACGCCAGTGCAAAGCTCCGCTTGCTGAAATCCTTGTTGCCCAAGTTGAAGGCCCGGGGTCATAGAGTACTACTTTTTAGTCAGGTACGTCATCGGCATTAACTCGAGACCATCTTATTCATGACGCATTAGTTCGTGATCGGATTGAACATTGTTGAAGACTTCTTGATTGGAGAAGGCATCAAATACTTGCGCCTGGTTTGTTACAAAGGTCTCGACTGCGACGTAACCTCTGACAGTTCTTCAGGATGGAAATACGAAGGGTACTGATCGTCAGAAGGGCATGGATGAATTCAATCGTCCGGGGTCTGATGTTTTCATATACCTTTTGACGACGCGTGCAGGGGTAGGTGGTCGATAAATCTGCGCGTTCTGTGCTCTGACCGGTCCAATAGGGTGTTGGCATCAATTTATTCGTAAGTTATCTATAGGTCCTTGATATTCACGAGATTATAGCTGTCGTTTCATAGAGTGCTGACACTGTCATCATATACGATCCTGATTTCAATCCACACCAGGTATGTTGCGGTCATCTTTACGGGCCCCGATCCTGATGGTTCGCACGTCGCAGGATCTTCAAGTAGGTTTTTCCCCCGATGATTGAGATCGCATATATAAATGGTTCCGTAGGCCATCGCCAGGGCATATAGGTTTGGACAACAGAAAACATGTCTAGTGTTCAAATTGATGGTCACCGCATCGGCGGAAGGTGAGACGGTCCCCATCAGATGTCCGTACTGTATTGATCATGACTACAGAACGTATCGTACAAGTTGGCAAGAAGAAGCTGGTGCTAGACCATCTCATTGTGCAAAAGATGGATGACGACGACTCGGCAGGAGAGAACGTGCAGTCGATTCTAGGTTATGGTGCTCAAGCTCTCTTTGAATCCGGAAATGAATCAACGCATGATATAACCTGTGCGTTGAACAGCCATGAACACTGCGCTCTCATCTCATCGTGATATCCAGATACCGACCACGATGTTGATAATCTTATAGAAAAGACGGAGAAAGAAGGTGACCAGGACGAGTCAGCAAAGGAGGGCGGTGCTGCGTTCTCGTTTGCCAAGATTTGGACCGCTGATCGTGATACCCTGGAAGAAGTGAGGGATGAGGATCAAGGTGATTCTTGGACGACGACGTTACAATTAATCACTGCGGAGCACGACAAGATTCAACAGCGAGAGGTCGCCGCGACAGGCCGAGGAGTGCGTCGAAAAGCCGCAGCCCCGCAGCAGGTAACTATAGGGTTGTTCTCTAATTGTACGAAACCCACTAACAAATCCGTCAATCAAGGCGGGTATTTATGTTGAGGATACCCCGAAAGCTCCCCCGGCCAAGAATAAAGCCAAAAAATTATCATCCAATGCGTCTGAAGCGTCTGCTTATGGGGCCTCTGAAATATCCGACGACGAACCTAGTGATACTCACACGAGCGCTAGTAATGTTAGCGTGCCGAACGTTGAAGCGCCCGGGCGTCCAGCCCTGCCAAAGAAAGCTAGGAAGCCAAAGGAAACCGGTCCATTTACGGCTATCCAGAACACGGTTGATACTTGTGGACTATGCGGGAAGAGGCACGGAGACCGTTTGGGAGAATGCGTGATGACAGACAAGTCAGAGAATCTGGCCGAATTCAGGGAAATGTTAATTCTGCATGCGGATGACGAGCCCTTCGAAGAGCGGGTATGTTTTTCTGCTCATTGCACAACATGCATCTTAACCTAGTTAACAGCGAGCTGCGGTTGAAGCCATCGATCGAGTCCTGTATGGCCGTGGACATCTTAACCTGGTGGCAGGTCAACCTCTGCATCCGGTGGTAAAGCAGCCAGTGCAGACCTTTGTGGTCAGGAAGCCCAAGCCACAGCAGGCCAACGGACTACGGCATCCTGGCGCTATCTCGGCCCCAGCGCCTACAGCTGGTCCGTCAAAAGTACAAGCTCCGGCTCATGCATCAGCAGGCCGACCAGCATCTCCCGTGGCCGGACCCTCTAAGCGCGCACCATCTCCGACTCCGCTGGCTTCTGAGTCAGCCCAAGCCAAGAAAGCGAAGCCAACAGAGAAGGCTCCTTGTATTGTATGCGGGCACAACTATCATAACCTTGCTGACTGTCCAACAGTCAAGGCCGGTCCCAGAAGGTTGGCTGTGTGATTCGTGTTGCGACGGATGAGACTAACCTGATGCTGTTCTGACTCAGTATTGCCAAAGAGATTAAGCGCCTAGAAGATTTACCTGGAACCGGCGAGACTGTCAAATACCTCAAGGTTGTATTGAAGAGGGAGAAGCGGAGAGAACTTGCGTTGGCCGCTGATAGCAACGATGCCTCGCGGAATCTATAGTAGAGTATATCCTGGTTTTTTGGCCATATTTTGAGACCCAAGTACATGTAAATCGAGTAGTGCAGAATAGACAGCCCTGTTTATCACCGAACTAGGCAGGCGGCTCTCTTATTTGGCACAATGGGCTAGAACTCTTGCCATCTGATACTTCTGCTACAGTCTACATGTACTCAAACTTGACGCACCAGAGTTCCTCAAATTCGACACTCAAGTGTACTCGTTCTTCTGAGCATGCCTCGCTGCCGACACTAGAATCTGATACGTATCGTCGAGTGTATACACACAAGTCTCTGCGGCGGGCCTCCGCCTCACCGGATGAATATGAAGACAATGTACAACTATCGGTGATGGGGGAGAAGGCTTTCGAGGCGGCAGTGATGACGGCTCTGTTCTATGAACGACCGTTGCTGGGATTGAGTGAGATGGAGGTGAGTGTGTGGGCGCTTGTGGGCGCTCGTCTGTCAATTTGCACTGGTGTTCAGGCAAAACTAGGCAAAGAAAAGAGATTTGACCTCCTGGATGAACATTGACTCTTGGGTCCGACGTTACCAGATGCGGGAGAAGGTCCGATGCCATCCAGAGCTATATGAGACGTTACATTCGCCTGAGGTCAGTAGTAGCTGCATCTGATGTTCACCGTTGCTCAGTATACAGCTGCAGGAAACAAAGGCATCGTTCTATGCATATGTTGGCGGTGTGTCCGTGAATCTTGGCATGGATAAAGTGCAAGAATGGATCAATGCACTAATAGGACTAGAAGGGACACAGCGGCCTCCGTCCTGCGAGGACGTGGCTGATGAATCCGAGTGAATTGAAGCACGAGGAGAGAGAGAGATAGAGAGGGAACTAAGGTACAAAGTGTCTTGGTGGTTTGGGGGTGAGTGTCCCGCTTTTTTGTTTCCGTGTTTGTACTTTTTGTACCCTATCCTACACGTATGCAAGTGTAGACCAAATAAAAATGCATTTTCTACCTAAGTACAACAGTAAGAAACTATAAAGTAAGTACAAAGTTACTGGGCGACTGCCTAGGATAGGAAACAGTCCTACCAAGTTGCCTGGCAAAGAAAGCAAGAGAACTTAGTTGAATGGGACGGAAGCACAGTGGGGAAAAAGCTAATGCGCAACCCCCTCGGTACCTGAATGACTATGCAGCAACCCAGTTCTTTAGAGACATGTGAAAACACTGTCTCTGGAAGCGTGCCACACAGAAGCCCCGGCGGCCATATATTTGAGTGTAGCTCATACTACTTCTACATGTTGTACGAAGGATTAATCGGCAACGTACCATAATTACTACCGCGCGGTACGATGAGTTTTGGGAGTATGTAGTGCTAAAATGATACATATTACTGTAACTTCATGTTGGTGGTCGCCATTCCAATGGAATATACGGACACTACAGCGCCGCCCCTTTGCATAAAGTTTATTCTTCATCAAATTTATTATCGGACGGAGGCCGAGTCAACAAAAGCGATATCATGAGGGCAAACGAAAGTTGCGGCCTACCAAGTGACTCTGGAGTTCTGGGCGGTGATAGGCTAGTGTGAACATCAATCAGGATAAGTGCCAGAGACTGTACGCAACATGATGGGCAGGTGTTTCGTACTCCATAATGTATGTGGGTGAAGACATTGTGTAGTCCTCATCAACACCAGGAATGAGGAGAAAACAATTGGGGCAGCACACCAATCGTAGTACGGTAGATTTGTAGTCTATGAAATCAGTCAAATTGATGATTAGCTGGGTTGCAATGTCTGCCTTCTCTTGAAGCGTGTTGACATTCACATCTCAGGAACCTCACATTTGTAGGTCGCAAAATCCTTGGTTGCATCACGATAGATCCCACACTGGCGTGAGGCGTGACGGGACAGCCGGCCGAACACACTTTGCGGACTGGACTCGACAAACAGCATTCTGGCGCTATCTCGGCCCCAGCGCCTATAGCTGGCCCGTCGAAGGTACAAGCTCCGGCTCATGCATCAGCAGGCCGACCATCATCGATCATCTCCTATGGCTGGACCCTCTAAGCGCGCACCATCTCCGACTCCGCTGGCTTCTGAGTCAGCCCAAGCCAAGAAAGCGAAACCAACAGAGAAGGCTCCTTGTATTGTATGCGGGCAGAACTATCATAACCTTGCTGACTGTCCAACAGTCAAGGCCGGTCCCAGAAGGTTGGCTGTGTGATTCGTGTTGCGACGGAGGAAACTAACCTGATGCTGTTCTGACTCAGTATTGCCAAAGAGATTAAGCGCCTAGAAGATTTACCCGGAACCGGCGAAACCATCAAGTACCTCAAGGTTGTACTGAAGAGGGAGAAGCGGAGAGAACTTGCGTTGGCCGCTGGTAGCAACGATGCCTCGCGGAATATACAGTAGAGTATATCTTGGTTTTGATCATATTTGAGACCCAAGTCCATGTAAATCGAGTATTGCAGAGTAGACACAGCCCTATTGTTTATCACCGAACGTGGGAAGGAAGCCACGTTGGAGGGGGCAGGCGGCTCTCTTATTTGGCACAATGGGCTAGGGCTCTTGCCGTCTGATACTTCTGCTACACAGTCTTGTCTGCATGCACTCAAACTTGACGCACCAGAGTTCCTCAAATTCGACACTCAAGCGTACTCGTTCTTCTGAGCAGGTCTCGCTACCGACACTAGAACCTGATACGTATCTTCGAGTGTATACACACAAGTCTCTGCGGCGGGCCTGCGCCTCACCGGATGAATATGAAGACAATGAACGACTCTCGGTGGTGGGGGAGAAGGCTTTAGAAGCAGCAGTAATGACGGCTCTGTTCTACGAACGACCGTTGCTGGGATTGAGTGAGATGGAGGTGAGTGTGTGGGCGCTTGTCTGCTCATATGCACGGTGTTCAGGCAAAACTAGGCAAAGAGAAGAGATTTGACCTCCTGGATGAACATCGACTCTTGGGTCCGACGTTACCAGATGCGGGAGAAAGTCCGATGCCATCCAGAGCTATATGAGACGCTACATTCGCCTGAGGTCAGTAGTAGCTGCATCTGATGTTCACCGTTGCTCAGTACACAGCTGCAGGAAACAAATGCGTTGTTCTATGCATATGTTGGCGGTGTGTCCGTGAATCTTGGCATGGATAAAGTGCAAGAATGGATCAATGCACTAATAGGACTAGAAGGGACACAGCGGCCACCGTCCTCGCACCGGAAGGTGAAAAATCTGCCTACACCTCAGTTGCCGCCTGTCCAGCCTCCTCTGCCCCATAGAGCCCCATTCTTCCCGCCCCAGCCGGGTTCGTATGTTCAATTCTCACGTTCCCAAGCACCCATGCCAATGTTTATACCGACTCCAATGACTAAACCACCGCCACTTCCAACTCCAAAGCTGCCCAATCCAATGACACCTGCTCAACCCCATCTAGCATTTTTGCCTCAATTCAACGAGAAGGCCTCCCAGCGACGCGTGGTGGTCGAGTATCCTGCCGACTTCTCTGGCCCTCCCCATGCTGGAAAGTGGACTGTCAAATGTGTTGGTGAGTATCATTAGTTGTTATAGTGATTTCGGATCTCATTACGTTCCCCAGTCAATGGGATCGAAAAGGGCCAAGGCGTCGGTGGGAACAAACAGATTGCAAAGGAACAAGCAGCACGGGCGGCATATTACGCCATGGGATGGACTTAATGATATGTCAGGATGATTATAATCGGTTTTGCCGAGCAGCCCGGGTGCTTATCCATCAAGTCGAGCAAATTCGAGCCATTTCCTCACAGACGGTGGAGATGGTATCGACTGATCTCCACCATCTGCCATCAGTACAATTGAGGCAGTGGCTCGAGCATACCCGACTTTATGCTGTAGTATTCTTAAACAAGTATATAGTTACAATGCATATTTTTCGTTTCTCTATAGTATTTGCTGACCGATACTCGTCGGTCTACTTACACATTATCTGTCATTTCGGCGTCAGATTCGTCGCATCACCGTCGGTGCCGGGTATCACGTGGTGTGCCGAGCTAGAATTTTGAGGAACAACTAACAGCTTCTTCACAGTCGACGTTCTCGGCGCCCTCGACCATCCTTCTTCGCTGTCGACGACGTCGGGAAACAATATTTGCCTCACCTGTCGCTGCTTATCACCGCCATGTCTCTCCGGTCGACGCCCTCTTTGTCCAATCTCACCATATCAAACAAGTCAAATCCCATCGACTTGACTGTCGACGACGGCGACGAGACCTACGATTATCCACGGCAATTGAAGAGGATGCGCCTGGAAAACATCACTCACCCCAACAATTCTATCCTCCCTACATCCCACAGCATGCCGTCGACACCTTCTCTGACGCCCTCAATGTCGTCCTTCACGTCATACAACCAGAAACCAGCCATGGCGATGCCAATTGCCAGACATAATTCTTTTATGGTCCCCAGTATCTTCGCCCCGAATCCTAATCCTCCCAATAATGGTCCTTACCGCCCGCCTTTTGCTGGACCCTCTTCTTCTTTCCATGCGCCTCCGCCGGTACAGCCTTCGTCTATTCCCCAGAAGCGCCCTTCGGCCCACAGTGTAGATCGCGCAATCATTGATCTCACTGACTCACCGTCACCACCGCCGCAAATGCAGCAACCTTTCCCTCCTCCGAACCTTGGTGATTTATCTCCCAAGACGCCAGTTTGTATCGGCCAACTCTCAGTGACCGCCCTTGTCCTCTATCCTATTGATTATATGATGGCAACAAACCCAAATTCGCCACATATTGAATGGGGCTCAGTGAAGCTACAGTACGAACATGCCCCGAAGCCGGATGGTACCACAGATAACCTCAACATCAAAACTCCGACGGGTGATCCTTTTGGCATTGTAGAACACAAGGTCGCTAGCAGTCTGGGACATATGGTTGGTAAAGGGCTTATACGCCTAGAGGCTAAGGTGCAGAAGTGTAGATCCAATGTACGTGTATCTCTCCGACCGTGTCGTGTCGTGTTTCTCACTGACACCACTAGGCTCCTATTCTTCCGCTCACAATGCTTGTATACACTCCCAAGGGAAATGTTCCTGTCGTTGGAGATTATTTCTTTCAATGTGGTCTTTTGCTTGATCACCCGACGCCTCCGTTTTCGTACAATGAAATTATCGGCAGCAAAACACCCTACTTGAACCCTCACAATCCTCCTCCGGGAGGTCATAATCGCGTACAGTACGCTCCCAATCGAGCCGTATATCCTCCAGGGGGCAATGGGAGATGGACGACTGCGACACCCGCGGGGAAGAGTGTGGAAGTTCAGCGTAGTCAAGTAGACGAGCTTTTCAAGAATATGAAGAGCGGTGTTGAATTGGCTGAGATGGAAGCCGGTATGTAGCTTCCAGCTTTCAGTGAATTCTTCTCATTCTTTACCAGCTCCCGAGGTTGCTACACAGCTATACCCCCACCAGAAGAAAGCTTTGACGTTTCTTATGGAACGAGAGAGAGAAGTTAAGACAGCTGAGGGCGTCTATTCGTCTATGTGGCTAATGCGGAAGACTATGTCTGGACATGGAGCATGGACTCATGTTGTCACCGAGAAGGAGGTCTATGAGGAACCTCAGGAGTCCAAAGGTGCAATACTTGCTGATGATGTGCGATACAGTCTTTTCTACTAGTTTAACTGAGCTCACTGGCTCATTTCATTCCTTCTAGATGGGTCTTGGCAAGACCATTACTTGCGTTTCACTGATAGCCGCCACTCTCAACTCCGCTCTGACATTCGCATCTACGCCCTTAGAAACCCCGAACCTTCCGTGGGGATCCAGCTCAGATGACTCATCCCCTGCTCCATCTCAGTTCGCAAACAGCGTTTGGGGTATGCCCGACGTGTCCGAGAATGGTCCATCGTCGGCTAAGGCCAAAGCTAAAGCCCAGCGCGCACAGGAGAAACTCGAAGCCGAACACGTAAGGGCTAACAGAATTAAGGCCAAAAGTCGAGCGACATTGATCATTTGTCCGCTGTCGACTGTTTCCAATTGGGAAGATCAATTTCGCGAACACTGGAATGGCGAAGTCCAAGTCTTTGGTGGTGGCGGAGGTACTGCTTCCGTTCCGTGTTCACAGTCACCGTCGCAGGGATCGCAGGATCGCTCACTGACGTCAAGTCAGAGACAAAGCCGACGCGATTACGAGACGGCAAGCCCTTGAAGGTGTATATTTACCACGGTAATGCTCGACGGCCGGATCCCGCATTCTTAGCAGATTTCGACGCCGTCATCACAACATATGCAACACTAGCATCCGAGTTTTCTAAGCAGAACGGAGTCTCGTTACCGCGGAAGTGGAGGAGGAGGAGGAAGGCGCCGGAACGCAGCGATGGTGGAGGTGTTGAGATTGACGAGAGAGGAAATCAGATTCTCAGACTCCCCAAAACGAAGAAGGGGGGAGTTAAGAGGAAGAAACCGGGGTCTTTGGGCTTAGAAGCGTCAAGCGCTCTGCAGAGCATCCATTGGTCCGTGTTGTTCTGGATGAAGCTCAGTACGTATAATTTTTCTCTCTATTGTTCATGGCCCCTTACGCTCGTCCAAGTTGTATCAAGGAAACCGGGACAGTGGGTTAGTCGCGCGTCCTGTGACCTAATGGCAGATCGGCGGTTATGCTTACGGGACTCCGGTTCAGAATAAACTGGACGACGTTTTCGCCCTCATCAAGTTCCTTCGTCTGCATCCGCTAGATGATAAAGCGGTCTGGACAGAGTACATTGGCACGCCTGTGAAGTTTGGGCAGTCTATGGGCATCGCTAGACTCCAGACGTTGATGAAGACAATAACCCTACGCCGAACGAAGGAATCGAAGACTCTGGATGGGAAAAGAATTCTTTCACTGCCTCCGCGAAGAGACGAGCTCCGGCTGCTGAAATTCGACGCCCAGGAGCAAGAAATTTACGATCAATTCTTCACCGCTTCCAAAGCTGAATTCAACGAGATGTCAGACAAGAATGAGGTCATGAAGAACTACGTTGGTATCCTGCAGAAGATTCTTCGACTACGCCAGATTTGCGATCACTTTGAGCTCGTGGAGGGCAAAGATCTTCTCGAACAAGATGGCACGCTATCTTACGAGGATATTGTTGCTGCGATCGGAAAGGAAGGATTCACGACATCGCGTGCAGTCGCCATTTTTGCTATCTTG
>JAUEPU010000293.1:0-47809 GCA_030435615.1 Armillaria luteobubalina | reverse complement strand
TGCTCAGCCCGCTGGCAAATTTATTTAAAAGCCTTCAGCTATCACATTCTATCAGAACGACGTTCCCAAGACTCATACCCAGGTTGCGCTTTTGCGTTTTAGCTATACCATTCTCTCACTATAAGAAAAGCGGACTTTGACTACAATGGCTCCAGTAACGAACGGAAAGGTCGAGAAGAGCTCGAAAATGCATTCGAAAGTTGTGCGTAGATCTATCTGGGATTCGGTGTCTGTTAGCTCACAAAAATACAGGTCATTATCGGCTCTGGACCAGCTGGACATACTGCCGCCATCTACCTTGCCAGGGCCAATCTAAGCCCGGTATTATTCGAGGGCTTCATGGCGAACGGATTTGCGGCTGGAGGACAGCTCACAACGACGACAGATGGTACCGATATACTCTCAGTTGCATATTTGTTCTCCAACTAACATCAAAATATAGTGGAAAACTTTCCTGGTTTCCCAACAGGCATATTAGGACCTGAGCTCATGGACAAATTCCGCGAGCAGTCGGTCAGATTTGGGACCAATATCATCACCGAGACCGTATCCAAGATTGACTTGTCTGCACGGCCGTTCCGGTACTGGAGAGAAATGCAAGAGGACGAGGAACCTGAAACGGCGGATACGGTCATCATCGCTACCGGTGCTAGTGCGAAACGTCTTGGCCTTAAGGGCGAGTCCACATACTGGCAAAGCGGTATCAGTGCCTGTGCTGTCTGCGACGGTGCCGTTCCTATTTTCCGGTCAGTTTCTTGAATGTTTTGGACTTCAGGAACATCGCTAACCCTTGCTTGGAATCTAGGAACAAACCTCTTGCTGTCATTGGCGGCGGCGATTCAGCAGCAGAAGAAGCAACTTGTAGGTTCTCGAAAAGTCTACTTTTTATGTATTGATCAGTGTGCAGATCTTACCAAGTATGGGTCCCATGTATACGTGCTTGTCCGCCGCGACGAACTCCGTGCATCCAAAATCATGGCAAAACGGCTTTTGAACAACCCTAAAGTGGTACGTTTCATGTTTTCTCTCCGTGCGATACTACCGTTCACGTGATCATCTGTAGACCGTACTCTGGAACACTGTTGCCGTTGAGTGCCAGGGCGATGGCGACCTATTGAACAACCTGCGTATCAAGAATGTCTTGACAAATGAAGAGAAAGATCTGCCCGTCAACGGCCTATTCTACGCCATTGGTGGGTCTTTTTCCTCTGGTACCTTCGGAGCTTCGTCCTCTAACATCTTGTCCAGGCCACGAACCAGCCACATCGATTGTTCGCTCCCAGCTGCAAACTGACCCCGATGGCTACATCATCACTGTACCTGGGACTACTCAGACCTCCGTGAAAGGTGTCTTCGCTGCTGGTGACGTGCAAGACAAACGATACAGGCAGGCCATCACTAGCGCTGGTAGCGGATGTATGGCTGCTCTTGAAGTAGAGAAACTAATCTCGGAAGAAGAGGAATTTGGAGAGTAAGTGAGGACGAACCACATAGAAATGCCATCATATGTACTTTTCAAGGTTTTAGAACTTCTTTACTCTTATCTATATATCCTCTGCAGCGCTGAATCCCTTTGATGAGTATGACATCATTTCCTCTCCAGGTTACACATCCTGCGATAGTGGACAATCCTAAATCCTAGTCTTCGATGGTTTGGGAAAGATAGCCAGATTGACTACTTTGCTTCCTCATTTGGTCGAACACAGGCAACAACTGTTTGCACACACGTGGACGATATATGGCAGATTACCGTCGCGGACCAATGCGTTTGAGTTGTGCCTTTAGGGCCGTGATGGCAGGCGCCTTTCCCATATCATGCTTGCTCAGTTGTTAAAGGCTCAACCGTCAACAAGAGGTCGTGGTGACTTCACCAAGGAAAGGCTCCTCGATCTATACGTATGTTCGACACTGCCGTTTGTCGGCACGTTTGGAAAATCTAGTATCGAGTTCTACTGAGAAGAAGAGAGAGGGTCGGCCGTTTCACAGGGGAAGTCTCAAATATGGCTGTGTAAGTAAGTGAACCTCGCCATCGTGATGAGGTGTTAGTTTGCAGCCTACAGCGAAAGGTTGCATATACCATTCCGCTGTTTTACTCGTAAATTGACGAATGTGCATGTATCAGAAGAGCCATCGTCGGCTATAGCCTTGCGGTCTGCGTCAAGTGATTCTGTAACATTACGGACAAAAACAGATACTCCCTTCTTTCACCTCACAACCCCCGGCTCGATGCACATCTTCACTTCTGAAATGGAGGTTGAAGTGACAGGTTCGATTCTAAAAGTAACAATTCGTCTTCCAGGCTCGGTAATCTAAAGGTATTATCTCACCAACCGGCTCCATTCGGGCTTCCAGGGAAGACTGGCCATGTAAAGTTAGCCGTGTTGCGAAAAACTGTTTTCGGTTCAGATCAAATACGGAAGAGCCCAGGATTTCTGGGATATCAATTAAATTGACATACAAAAGCTTTCACGGCGCCCCCCCCCCCTCCCCGACCTGACAAAGCTGAAAGACATTCATTCCACTTGTTGTCATGGAGTGTTCTCGTAAGCTTGGAAGAACCTCTAGCGGCCCTCAAGTCAATGCCTTCATGGGATGCTCTCGGAAGAATCCCTAGAAACCAAATATGTGTGACCATGGATGGGTTCACGTTCAAGCTTGAAAGAAGTCACCTCCATTTTTGTTTCTTGTGAGTATATCATAAGTCAGTTCCTATGCAAAATGAGAAGGTGGTCTGTTGTTGGAATTTCACGATCCTTTGATATACGGCGCAAATTTGCTCGACTGAGATAGCAAATCGGTAGCAGGGGTGTCAGATTGGACGATGATAACCGCTTCAGCCACCAACAGCAATGTCGATACAGGTTTCTACAGGCCAATATGGCCGTGGGATATGCGGCAGAGCTTAAATGCTATTAAAATCACTACCGTTCATCAGCCTACGAATCTGTAAAGCCTTCTAAATGCAACTACTTCTCGTGGAGTAGAGGATGCGTACCAGATTCTGTTGACCACTGTGAGTGTTGTGAAGAATCCGTAGCAATATCTAGAAACGTTAACTCCGGTTCATACAGATTTGTGGCCGCCGCAAGTCCATGCATCAAGGGGTTGACATTTACCGGAATGGGATAAGGCAGAGGATTCCCGGAATAGATTGGGGTACTCGGAGTATCGGCGGCTGGTGACGCAACTAGGTGTGAAGGAACAGGCTTCTCGCCGTTTTCAACGTCAGGATCACCTGCAAACGAATTGGTATCGGCTCTCCAACGCAGGTCAGGTTCCCGTTTTCGTAGCCGCACCCCTCGAGTAGGGTTAATGCTAGTTCGTTTCATCGCCGCGTCTTCGCGGGGATTCGTAGCTGCATCGCTAAGTAGGCTGATGACTTCGGCTATCTTCGACCTAGCATGACAATCGGGATGGTAGATACTATCCATGATAGCTTTGCTTTTGAGGATCGTAGTGAGCTCTTCTGGGCGCCGGGACCGGTAGTAAGTGTGGTACTAAAACGTATCAGCCTTCAACATGACCGATTTGTAGACTCACATACCAAGATCAGGCAACAGATGAACAAACAATAAAGAGAAAAATTCCATGCCTGAAGTTGGTCAAGGTGGTGTTCACTCCAGAGAACCTGCAGCAGATTATATCTCAAAATTGAGAATCAAACTAAGATATGAGAGACGTACACCGTATCTTGCTCGAGCTGCAAGAGCCTGCCAGTCGGCGACAGTAATTGCAAAGCTGAGGGAATCTGCTGTATGACTTAGTCGCATGAACGGACGGACAAAGAAGAACTATAAAAGATGTTAGTCCAATATAACATAAGAGGCCGAACAAGAATATCATAACCTGGACGGCCACATAGCAGAGATTCAATAATCCAGCAGAGATTGGAGCGTGCTCCGGTGAATGATTGACACAAGATAAAGTCGGCGGTAGAGCGAATAACCAGCTCTGAATTTCGTTTGCCAGAGCCTGCGCCTGTTCGTCCTTTACATTGATGACACCAGTTGGAGTATAGCACATCTGACTACACGTCCCAAGAGGATTGACAACTCTATGAGGGACTTAAAACCTTCGTCCTTGGGGAATACTCGATCGCAGTCGCTCAAATCTATCATCATCGGAAGACCATCTGTGATAAGGTGTGAGAGGGTGTTTCCTGCATCCTCCAACTTTACTGACAGAAAGCAGATATCCAGCGATCAGCAACAATCAAGCCTCCCCAAACATTACGTCGGGCCTCTACATGATCATCCGGGTCATTCGAGGTTGTTTCTCGGTGTAGACCCAACTCTTGGGCCTGTCTGATTGCCTGGAGGAACACGACATCAGCGGAACCATGCTGGTCCCTTATAGCCAGTAACTTACCATTCCCAGCGAATTCCATACAGCTGTGCCAACGCTACCCTGCTCCATCTCCATTGTCAAGGCAAAAAGAAGATGGCCCTGGATCTCGTGTAGGGTACTCCTACTGAGAAAGTCCTTTTCTGATTAAGCTGGCAGGTTGCGACAGGGATTAGAAAATGAGGAACGTACCTCCGTTCGCCGAAGGGCAGACATGTTCGTTTGAACTGCTTCAAGTGTGCCTTTAGGTGCACGCGAAGAAAGCGTCATCGCAGATATTCCGACCATGGCGTACACGAGCACCGGAGACAATGGCGCGGAAGATATGAAGGCGTCCTTGGAGACGACAGGAAAACTCGGGGCATGGACATCAAAATAAAATCGGATAAGACGTTCTACGAGCGCCGGTTCCATGTACGCCGGTGTAGGTAATTTAGAGACGGAGTCTATTTCGCGAAGGCTCGGAGAAGAGGGATGGGAATCACTGTTGAGATCTAGACTCGCGACTCGAATTATAGCGTCTCCAGCATGTTGCTGCATCTCCGCATAAGTACGATGTTTCTTGTCATGGGCCTCTAGTAATTCAGTTGCTGGGTTGTATCAGTGCCATTGTCCCCGCTGTGCGATCGTATCCACTCACGAAAAGTGGAAGTCGAATGCATCATGTGAGTTATAGTAGTGGGGCCGCGAAGTTTCGTTTCGCTAAGAGCATAGCCAAACGAAGGCTTTGGCGGAGATATTGATGAAACCATAGAAAAGAGACTGCCGCCAAGAATAATAGGAGAATCTTGTCGCAGGAGGGGATGACGTGGCCGTTTGGAGCTTTGTGGACTATCAGAATCATCACCAGGCGGAGAATTTTGAACATGTGCTCGTCGTCTGCAGTCAAAGTTAGAACCAGCCGTGTCGCGTAAAAGACGAGAGCACACTTGTGACGCGTCTCAGAGATGGGTAGTACCTAGACGAGACCGTTCACCTCAATTTATTCACAAAGGATGATAGCAAATATACCCAAGTGCACTCCTGTTTTCCTTGTAGACACTGTAAATCCAGCGAAAAGTTGAGGAATGTGATCAGTGTGTTCGAAGACCCACGAACCTGTTTGCATACATTCTTTTTGGGAAGTGGTTCGCATCTACAACACGATCCAACGATTCTCAGCCGTCTCCTCACGATGAAAAAAAACCTACCGACGTCTCTTACGCCTGCACCTGCAGCGAGAGAATCCGTCAGTTTTGACGTGGGCCCGTAGCTAGACAACAAACGCTTACAAATCGCACGCTCTTGCGGCCTTCATTCGAACAACAAAGGCTTCCTCCGTTTCGGGCTGCTCACCTTGGGGATCCAACATTGCGGTTCAAACTCTGGCAGCATAGGTTTGAAGTAACCAAGCCCATAAGCGCCCAAATCTCAGGGCCATTTTCGGATGTTATCTTATCTCTACGACCAGGTGATTTAACACCATGGGGCAATCTGCATGTTGAATTGAAGGGACAGAGGTGCGTGTTGGACGTCCACTCAACTTCCAAGAAAAAATTTGCATTTTTACAATGAAATCGCCGGTCAAGCGGTGTCAACGCCGACAACACTTTTCTAGTAATTAGGCCGAAACATTTACACTACCTTTTCGGCTGAACTGCCTGTACCTTCGCTGTCAGCAATGGATTTGTGTTCCGAGTCACCGCTGACGCTGTCCCCAATAACCTGGGCGTCTTTGTTGCGGATACGATATTCCTCAGACGCCCACAGAAGATCGATTTCTTCTAATGTTAAGCCTTTGGTCTCCTTGACGACTGGTAGCAAGCCTTCAGGTTATTCAAAAACTCCGGAGTAGGAAGTACTCACATATGGCGACGAGCACAGTCACAATCGATCCACCTGTGGACACATTAGTAAGAATCTCTGCAACAAAAATTGACAAATACCGAGGATGAATAAGATGAAGAACTTTATTCCAACCCTTTGAATAGCGATGGGACCACTGTAAACGAACACAACTGGATCGAAGTCCTGCTTGTCAAGCACGCTAAAAACAGAGCAGACAGACGGTCTCACAGGCCATCATCCAGACACCGACGTTGCCTACGTAAAGATAGCGTAAAAATTGTGCGAGAAGGTCGAGAAACCCTTATTACCTATTCCACCTGCTTGACCTCTATAACGTGTGGGAACAATCTCGATGGCATACAGGTACACCTGCGGGGAGATCTCAGTAAATTTTGGAACAGGAATGAGCGTAAACATAATTACCATCCAAACTGAATACGAGGTATGGAGTCAGGAATGGTCATTACAGAACATAGAACGGCTCCTCACTCCATGACAATCCGGAGCCCGCTTCAAACCTGGAAAAAGGGTCCTTGAATACATTGATCCTCTTCGGAGTTACAAGAATGGCAACCATACCAGAATAACATGCCAATTTGAGCCCAGCGAGTTGCATTTGTTGCCATGCTATCGGAAGATCTGAATTGTTAGGCTTGAGCTGTTGCATACTAGTGCGAGAAAACACGTACTTCCAAGTACAGTGAAAATCAAAATGGCAGAGACCTGAACAACGGAGCCAAAAAGGAGTATATCTTTCCGACCAAATCTTCGGACTGTCCAAAAGCTCATGACTGAGTATGCAGTTAGTAAACAACAGGGTGTGTTAGAGAATGTTTGTACTCACTGACACCAAGAGTAACCACTGCCAAAGAAACGTACATTTGAAAGGAGAATTCATATAAAAACTTTCAACTTACTTGAGTTAAGGGCCGCCGTCACAATCGCCGTTATGTCTGCGGAAAAGTGCAAGGTGGATATGATGGACTTGCCATCTTGGAGGCATACGAGTTACAGTTTAAGTGTTTTTACGTTATTGAAGGAGGTCTTACAGTAGGTCTGTATGCCAGTTCGTTAATACAAATTTGAATAGTAATCGGAATGATAATTACAATCAGATTTCCGCCGAAGAAAGGCTTTCCGACCTGGAGCAACCAAGAAATCCAGATGCGTTTGACAACTTTGGTCTGAAAGTGCGTAAGCGTGGAAGGACTTGAAGACCCTGGAAGTCGATCGCAACATGCCTCGGTTGTGTCTTTTCGAAAGAAAGAAGCCGTTGTAATCCTACGGGTATCCGCCTCTTCCAAGCGTATGGCAGCCAGGATCTCGTCCCGCTGTGCCTTGACTATGGGATCCGAAACGGACTTTCCACAGAGACGTTCTAGGGACGCATCGCCTTCCTGAATTCGGCCTTTTGCATACAACCAACGAGGGCTTTCAAGAACACCTGACATTGCTTAGTTGGATCATAAGACGGCATAGAAATCTTACCGTGGAAAATAACAATGGGTACCAAAACAAAGATAGCCTGAGACGATAATAATACTCTCCATCCATGATAGAACGCTAGAAAGGAACAATGTGAAATCCGAAAGATCGTGCCTAGCATTTACTCACGGCTCTTGTACACACCCAACCCAATCCATGCTACCACTGAAATTGCAGCGACGGCTTTACAAAAATAAGAATTCCAACCACGAATGAATAGTACCGTTCAGGAGGCCAGACGCACATAGTCCTATATTCCACATAACTTGAGTGGTTCGTTCATCCTGTGACGGCGTTGTCAAAGATGAGATACTCATAGCTACCGCTTATCACTTACGGCATTGCGTGCTTTTTTTCCCACTGAGCTTTCGTGAACAAATACGGGGACAGCAGCTGAGATAGCGCCGTTACCCAGACCCTGGCGACCCTTAAATAAAAATTTCTTTGCGCGCTGTTGATGGACTGACTAGGATGGTGCGGCCGACAATCATCATGGTGGAGTTCACCGCAGCCGTTTGGATGATTATTCCAATTAAAGCTACCCAGCACTGCATATGCACGACCCAGTAAGTACTTGGAGCAGTGACGAAGAGGTAGAGATTGACACACAGAAAGCAAAATTGAGACCCGACGACCGACGGTCCAGCTGGAAAACTTATAAACATAATGGGCCACAAAAGAAGTTTCAGTGACGTACGACAGAGGCGCGATGATTGCGGATCCAAAAATATCGCCTACAGGAGGGTCGGCATGGCGTCGCTTCAGCACTGTATTGAACGGCCGGCAAACCTAATATAATGCCGCTGGATATAAAGCTAGTCACTTCCGTATTCGCAGCGTAAATTTGGCGATCAAATTGAGGACTACTGACTCGTTAGAGCGTATCAGAGAGGGAGAAACAACCTCACGTATTCAAGATTCTGCACAAAGCAACAAACGAAGAGGTCAGCAACAATAGACCTCAAGTCGCACCTAGATGATCTTACCCTCCCATTATACCAGCATCCCTGCGACAAAAAGTGTCAAATTTATCGACAGACAAAACACTGAAAGGAGAACGCATTCTTACCAGCCATAGAGAGCGAGAGCGGAAATGGATGCGATCTGGAGTAGCAGAGTATATTTCTTGCCTGTCGCTGACCAAGTCATAGTGAGAAGTGAAGGGGAAGAGGCACAAGGATGAGTGATATGGTGCGCGAGCACGGGGGAGACCGCAGCCTAGAAATCTCTCAGGCATTAGAACATTCGTTCTGTTCATTGTATGGAAGTAAAAATACATCGGCGGTCCTGACTTAACTTGGCGGACTAGTGACTTGCGGCCATCAGATCGGCCAGCCGCGAGCCGCGAGGCAGGGTCACAATCCTGAACCTGAGTTTATGTCCTTCTTGGTGCCATACTTGTCACCGCTTCGTGAGATTATTTAAGCCTTAGCATGGCTTGTCGTAAGGAGCCGAAAAATAAACCACATGGTGGCTGGAAACAAGGGCGGACGTGCGGACGCCGTTCTCGCGAAAGATTGGACTTCAAATCCAAGAGGATACTCCGTGGACGAGCATCCTGCTCGTACGCCAGAGAGGCGTATTAAAATCATCGGTATCGGCGCTGGCCTAACGTGATTATCTTTATTAGCCTTTGACGTCAAGGAATAGAACTTACAAGTCCACAGGGGAATTCGTCTAGCCGAACAAGTTCAAACGTATCATCACGACTTGGTGGACCTCGTAATCTACGAGCAAGCAGATCAAGCTGGTGGTTGTTGGCATTGGAATAGGTGGGCCTAGCCAGAATTCTTGGGTGTTCATCGGGTTACGCTAACCTGAAGATTTGCAGATATCCTGGTGTCGCCTGTGTAAGTTCGGGGCCGGTGTCATATGCGTGATCAGCGAACTCATGGCCGTAACGGTACAACAGGATGTGCCAGGATCCAACTATCAGTATATCAAGGAACCCAAGACTGGTGCGTCGTTTGCCCATTTCCAAGACGGTTACTTGATATTTCATCACGTACCAGATTGGACAAGCTTCTATGGTAAGTGTATCTATGCTGCCAGTGCAGTTGGTGTCAACCTCGCAAAATTTTCTTGATGACGTTTGATGACAAAGTTTCGGGTGCCGAGATCCGGCAGTACTATCAAGACCACGCCAAGAAGCATGATCTCAACACGTACATTACTTTTAGCCATGAAGTCGTCGGCGCTAGATGGTGTGATGAGACTGGAGAATGGACAGTCACTACGCGAGATCAGTCCGGGAATGAAATACTCGATACCTGCAACGTGCTCATCTCTATGAGGGGAAGTTTGGATCATCCAAAATGGCCAGAATTGAAAGGACTGTTGCTGTACAAAGGTGAGCTGGTTAACGGAAATGTCCATACAATCTTCCTTCAGCTGTTCAGGTGTCTTGGTGCATAGCGCAAGATATCCCGAAGGGGTCGACCTGAAAGGAAAACGCGTTGCCGTTCTAGGATCAGGGTCTTCGGGTGAGCTTCACTATCGTCGAGGTTATTGAACGCACGAGTCCTAAGTTATTGCTGCTTCCAGGACTACAGATCGTTCCCTCTATTCTGGATAAAGTGGTATGCTGAAATTACTGATACAAGTTAGACTTAACCCAGCCGTTGATTCTACAGGGACATCTCTATCATTGGATTCGATCTCCTACGTGGATCGTCCCCAGGTTTGCATCGGCATTGTCGAGGATCAGATATTTACATATTTTCAGCGTCGGCGCGATGTTCGCCGGGCCTGGAGGTACAAACTTTGAATGTGCGTTACGTAGTGCATCCGATTAGTTCATCTCGTCCTGACCGCTCGAACACTAGACACCGAAGAAAAGAAAGCACAATTCGATCAAGATCCGAGGCATTATCTCTTGTATCGCAAGGCAATGGAAAGCGAACTCAAGTAAGTTCGCCTTTATTAGGGGAGTTGCGATTGAGCTGTTTCCTTCAGCAAGCGTTTCCGGTTCGTAATCTCGGGCTCAGAGGAATCTAAGGCTGCGCGCGCCAATTGCGAGGAGACAATGCGACAGAAACTTGCCACCGTGCCGCACATTGCAAACAAGATCATTCCGACGGACTTTGATGTTGGATGTCGTCGTCCTACCCCTGCTCCAGGCTATCTTGAAGCCCTTTCTAACCCCAAAGTCACCGTTTTTACTGATGAACTCAGAGAAATGACGGAGAAAGGGTTTATAGATGCCGAAGGAGTCGAACACGAGGTGGATGTTTTCATATGCGTGAGTGATATTTTCCCCGTCGGACTAGAATCAATAATGCTTCTCAGGCCACGGGTTTCGACACGACGTGGAAACCCCACTTTCCTATCATTTCTCGAGGCGAGAATCTCCAGGATCGCTGGGCGGTGGAACCTGACTCATATCTCTCATATGCTGTTCCCAACTATCCCAATTTTCTCATTGCTGCAGGCCCGTTTGGTGCTACTGGCCACGGATCTGCTGTCCCTATTACCGAAATAATGATCGATACTTTCTTGAAAATCGTAAGTCAGCAAATCTTGTGGTCTTTCCGAATCTCCGATTCCTTTTAGGTTCGGAAGCTCGGGGAAGAACATATCACTTCTATGGAACCAACCGAGGAAGCAACAAGGGATTACATGGAGCATGCAGCATTGTATCTGCAGCGAACCGTGTGGACCGGAAAGTGCAGCTCGTGGTTTAAGAAGGGCTTGAACGGTATGTCTTCTCAAGAACTGAGTGGACTCGACGGTTTCACAATCTGTCAGGCATTCCACACCAATATCCCGGCTCGCGAGTACATTTCATGGAAGAAGCTCTCGCATTCCGCCCAGAAGATTGGAAATATACCTATGCGTCAGGAAATCGTTTTCGGTTCTGGGGGAACGGTTTCGCTCAGCGCGAATTCGATGGAAGGGACAACACTTGGTATTACGGCCTTTTGGACGGCAAAGATGAGATGCCGGATTATACGGAGATTTTTGCCGAATATGCAAGGAAGGACTGGTGAATGTTTATCAGGCGCAGATCACTGACTGGTAGTGCCGTCGGCATTAATATCATATCTTCATATTCAGAAGATATTGGCTCACCCAAGAGCTTCCCAATTGCGGCAGCACTCGCGAACTGTGCAACGATACGCTTACAAATTTAATCACGTCACTTTTCCCTCTACCGGCAGGTTTTAAGTGAATCCTCGATGCACCCACCATATACCTGAGCAATGAACAGAACACACAGACAGTAAGAAACAACAGATTTACAACAACACAAGACGTCATTGATGCGTGTACCTCCCGGATATTTCTTGGTGCAGCTCTGATTCGGAGGAGTGAACGCCTACATGTGATCATCATGAAGCATTAGATCCATTTGTATTCTCCTTTCAATTAGAAAGGGCATTGCCGTAACTATCTTCGTGTGTCTCTAGTATTCAAGCGGGGCTCGGCCTTCGAGAAGATTTTCTGGATTACGATACATCTAGACATACATGAAGATGGGAATCGGACAGGAGGACATCGACGAACACAGGCGTTTTCCTGCGGTGATTAAGAGCTAGTAAACTCGCGCTTCCTTTGGAGCATTCATTGCCATGCGACTAACGGGCTCAAATTGGATATGCTGAATTGAAAGTAGTTAGTAGGCATATCCACATGACAAGGAGTCGAGCCTCCCATACAATGTCATCATCACGCGCCGACTAGGAATAGGCCCATTCATATGGTAGAAAAGCGGGACTATTGGTAGTGGGTGAAGTCCCAATCAGCAACGGCCGGGTCCACAAGGCTGAGATAGCAAGCCATGCGCCACCGTTTTGATCGCACGGGTGCGTACGTCGTGCGGAGTAGAGACACCTTTGCGGGGCACTTTGAAGAGATTAGTAACGAAATCTAATATTGGGAGAAGTATTAGTGTACGCGCATTCATATATTGGACCTAAACTGCCGAACCGGATCAATGAAGGAAGAAGGGGTAACGCAAAACCATAGTACGCGTCGACAGAACATAAGCAAACCGTGACTGTGAACCGCACCGAAAGAAGAGGCATGCGTGTCGCGAGGGAAGGGCATGGACCGGAGCAACAAGAAACGGACGGAGGCTGAAGAGGGGAATTTGGTCTCATTCGTCGTCAGAGGTAGGGTTGTCGGTGTATAAACAGGTTTATGTCGTCGCGTAAGATGAGATGGTGAAAAATATACAGACATACTCAAGGACCACGAACAACATGACGATCATCGAAAGGCTGGCTGAAATCAAAGGCAAGCACCGAGGTGCAAAGTTGCAGTACACTATTTCGAAGCACGTCGCAACAGGAGCAGCAGAATTCTAGCCTCTAGAACAGAATCAACGAAATGCAAGCGTACAGCCAAGCGCGCCATTTGAGGCAAGTGCCGCAGTGGGAGCAACGGAACTTGAGTGCATGGCAACAATAAAACACAAGTACCGAGTAAGTGCAACACTGTCGCAGCACATCATTTCGATGAACACCGCGTGGGAGCTTGGCCATGAAACTTGACATAATGACACGCAGGAACGGATGGTGACGCGGGTGAGGCAGACAGGGAAGTGGCTACATCTACACCAAGATCCCTACACTCTGTGTGACGCGTCGATGGCATTTCTGCGAGATATTTGTGCCTCTCATGCCAAGATAGTCGATTGTAGTTGGTTAGCCCCCAGCCCCGTGTCGCGCTTCCCACAGATGTAAACCTTTGGGTCACTCTCTTGGCTTCAGTCCCAGTCCCACAATCTGACATCTATTCTACCTTCATCCTAGTTGTTCCTTTAGAACCGTCGCTAAGAAGTTCAAGCCATGTGGTTCGGTGACGGTAGAGTAAACGCAGACATTCGTTGGCTCGCTTCCGATGGATACCTTTGTAACGTCCACGATATCCTGCAGGTTCGTTTCCTTATGTAAAAAATGAGTACCATGTCTTTGTCAAAATGATATCATCACCTGAAGTTTGAACCAAATTCGAATATAGAAGATATTTCTTCAGGAGATTCGGCACCCGAAGTTCCGACTCGAAAGCACTCCATTATTGGTGTGTGTGTGTCGCCAAAACATTGTCAACAGATGCTGCACCCACCAAAATGAAAGAGGGAAGTGTATCACGGCTGTTCGCATATGAGCGTACCCAAACAAGAGAAAGCTGCTCTTCGTGAGAGGAATTTACGGGAGCACTGCTATTGAACATTAATTGTGGTACCCCTCGTCATTTTGGATGGGGAGCTTGCCTTGATCAGTGAAATTTGCCTTGAAGGTCGACGGGTGCGCATCAAGTGCATGCGAAGGTGACGGTCCGAGTAAATCAGTTGGCACCCACGTGGCCAACACAAATGTCCGGACCGTTGGGTCCACCTCCACTTGACAATTCTTACTGGTACTATGCCTGCACGTTTGTATCCGATCTTATCGTGGATATGACACACCGGTCCCGATAACCCAGCAAAAAAGCTCTGATTATTGATATTAAGTACGCGGTAGCTATGAGCCTCAGTCTTCTCCTGCCAAGATCTGAATTCAAGCTCAGGCCTCAGGGACGATTCTGCTGAACTTGATTCCGATCAGCTTGCACGCCGGTGTGCAAGTATGTAGGTGGGTGTTTTCTTGTAATTCAAGGTTACCATCGCTGTGGTTGTTTCTCAGCCCAACAGCCAGAGTATTCGAAGTCTTGAATCATGGGAAAAATATTTTCGGCTCTCGGCCGTCGATACTACCGCTATGTTCCGGTGGAAATTCATTATTCACTGTTTGAAGAACATGAAATTGCGGCAGGCCATGCTATCGGTGTCGATCGTTGCCGGCCACAGTCTCTTTTGGTGCCACACGGCGTGCCTCCCTGTGAATGCAACAGCTGTGGCGGCTGGGCTGACATATTTATTCTGTATAAGAATGTAGTTCTCGTGGTTCATCCTTATCCTAGCACTTCTTGCGGATATGGTCGCCAGTCTGATTTCTCACACTAACAGCGGACCCGTCGAGGGATTTATTGACACTCATCCTGTCTCTGAATATTCATCTGCGACGAGGAGCCCCGGTTTGTCACTTCAGGCTAGCTAAGCACCATGAATCTTCTTTAATGCGTTCAATTTTAGGTCCTCTTAGTCCAATTAAGAAATGGCTTGGGATTCCCTACGCCCGAGCCCAACGATGGCAGCGTCCTGAACCTCCCACGACGTGGACGAAACCTCTCCAATGTTTTGAATTCGGCCCTTCATTTCCTCAGCCGATATCTGGGTTCGATGAGATGTATGCCGGAAAGAGAGGGTGGTTCACCAGAGATTTTCTGGGTCAATCTGAACATGCGTTCTCGCTCAATGTATTTGCCCCAGTGACCGAAGGACGTAGTAAAATACCGGTCATGGTGGATGACACTCACGTTTTTGTGATTGTTCTAGATGCTTACCAGTTGTTTGAAGGTATGGGTGTACGGAGGAAATCTCACTTCCGGATCATCCAATATGCCCATTTACGACCCTTCGGAGTTCGTGCGCGCCCAAGGCTTGAGTCAAACACCCTGCATCGTTGTAACAGGAAATTACAGGTTGGAGTTCTCGTTGTATTGTCCGTAGGTCCTCCGTTCGGGCTAATGTATGTATCAGAGTGAACGTCTTTGGCTGGCTAGCGACCGGCGACCTTGCCGAGGTCAATGGGCACGTCGGAAATTTTGGTAAGTTTGAACCAAACTGGTCTATAAATTTCATATAATTTATTTAATGTTCTCAGGTCTTCACGATGTCATCGCCATTCTTGGATGGGTACACGCCAACATAATGGAGTTTGGAGGGGACCCCGATAACGTGACTGGATTTGGAGAGTCCGCTGGCGCATTTCTCCTTGGGACTCTACTCAAATCCGGAAGGCGATTATTCAACCGCTTGATTCTCCAGTCCGGTAGTTATGCGCTAATGGCACGTACTACCGCCACGCTTATTGCTGTCATACTCTTCACTCACAAAAATGACAGGGTGTCAACCAGAAGCCGTCTTTCGCTCCGTATGAGAAACTCCTCAGTCAGTTAGTGCCTGGGTCGATGTCACTTTCTGCGAGGGGTCGAATAAACCGATTGAAGACCGTACCTATGAATGAGCTTCTTAATGCTACACAGACTTTCTATCGTCCCGGTGTATGGTGTCTGACTTGCGATCCAAATGAACCTGGTTGGGCGAATACAGTCTGGAGCCTTGTCAACAGAGGTATATCTGGACACTTACAGGCATTCCTCTATTACTAACTTTGCAATAGGCGATTACGATCCTTGGATAGAAAGTATCATTATCGGCATTAATCGCGACGAAGGCACATTTTTCAATCACCGTAGTCAAGTTCGTCTCTTCTTTCACTTGCTTGATATGAACGTTGATGTAGGGCTAGTTCTGGATTCCTGAGAATGCCCTCAAGCTCATCAAGTACAGAAGGGGCTTTGACGACGAAACATGCACACGATTATTCAACATGTACCCGCAGTATAGTGCTCCTGATCTTTCCGACCTTCGGACACTGCCGTCAACTATGGTCTACTGTGTGTATATTTCTTTTGCTCTGCCCATACCAACTCATGGTTTCCAGCCGATTCCTGCTACTTGATGCCCATGCTTCATGCAGGGGGAAAACTCTCCACGGTTCCAAACTCAAAAACCAGCAAACTTGCCCGAGTATACATGTATCTATGCTGTACACTTCCATCGCGTCTGTTAGAAGGGTATGAAAACTTCGGTGTATTGTGAGGAATTTTCATTTTGGAGAGTTATTTACTACTAATTCCTCCAAGGCATACGGGAGAAATACCCTTTATCTTCAAGCGTTCTTCTCTTGTAGGTCATAACGCCTAGCTTGCGAAATACATGACTACCCTATATACAGTGGGAAGATTTGGACAACGGAAAAGACGCACAAACCTCAGATACCTTTGGCAAATTTTGGTCGTCATTTGCCACTTCCGGAATTCCAGGTACATTGCAGAACTCCGTTCTTTGCCTACTATTTATCTAAATGGCCTGTAGGGAAAGATTGGCCCATGTTCACGACGGATGATGGAGAGATCTTAATATTTCACAATGGCGGAAATATTTCGGTGGGAAATGCATGGAAAATTAGGCCTTCAGAGCGTCAGGCCTGGATGAATGCTACAGAAGAGAGCATCGCGTCCAAAGATACACTGGAAACTCGACATTGAAAGAAACTCCTAGTCACAGCTAGTATTACTTAATTTCAAGAGCAAATGACTGCTGTCCTAAGCAGGGTTCATTATCACTAAGCCTTCAAGCTCCAAGCTTCAAAGACTGGTAGACTCTCGAGTCTATGAGCGCTTGAAAGCACGTGCCGAATTAAGTCCGAAGTCGCATCCTTCCCCTATTCACGACGCGAAGGTCACAAGTCTCGTGATAAATGTGACATTCTGCTCCTTTCTCTCAACGACGACGACCACTCTGACTCGATATCCAGATTATGTCAGAATACATGCTAAAGCAGCAATGGTTGAAGGAGCACCGAAACCAGGTTTATCCTCTATCTTCTTACACAGAAAATATCTCATATACCTTCCAGGTCTGTGACCAGTGCGCCATCACGAGAACCAAGTGTCTACCACAGAAAACATCGGTTACTTGTCTACATTGCAAGAACAAAAAGGCGGAATGCTCAAGAAATCGCAGTTTTAAGCAATTTAGAGTCAAACTACGCAGCCAGCGCAAGTCATCGTCCCCGCCGCCACGACTATCTGGCCAGGGAACCTCAAAGACTCAAGGTTCTAGTCCCAACGCACATTCGTACGGATCTCGGACGAAGGTGAGTCCTTGTTTGTCAATGCAACTATTGAATGAATATCTGTCATCACAAGAGGGAAGAGGAAGTTCTTCCTCGACACGGAAAACTGGAGTTGCGAGGCACTGCCAACTTTGCCTACCTGCCGCAGGATATGGCAGCATCGCATATATCTGTAAAGCCTCCTTCCATCCTTCCAACCTCACCCCTCCGATTCAAGGACCATCCTGAAACCATCGGAATAACTGTGCACAACTCTACGGATACTCATTCACCCTACATTCCGACTCAACAACAAGTTTTAGAACCACATCTGCATATTCATCAAACACGTGTCCCTATCGAAGAGCATGTTCCCAATCGGATTGCTACGCTAGAGTTAGAAATAGCTACATTGCGCGCGCAGCTGCTCGACAAAGACAGCATAATAGACAAATTTTACAGTAATCCTCTCGTTGATGATCACGTTTTGTCATATACTCACTATTCATCTTTTAGACAAGCAGGAAATATCAGACATCGAACTGCGGAAAATCAAGAGGACCCGGTTACACGAGTACCTCCATATCGGGGCAAACCGACACCGTCTTCAAACCACCATCTCGTGTTGGAATGCAGGCAAAATTTCCAATTCTAATTTTGGAACTCGTATGGAAGAGCATCTCACAGTTCTCGACGACCTCGCCAGCCGGCATATCGAGGATTTCCCTACTGACTACGAAGACGGTATTCAGCTCATAACCAATTACGGTGCCCAGACTTCCCACTGTGAAGATGACGACTGCTTGGAGATAGGTTCTACCTCACGGAAACGTCTACGTGAATGAACTTCTTTGGCTCGCCCTGTTGATATCATCGCATATACGCACCTCTCTCACTTTCAAGTTCACCCTTTGTTCAGTGTATTTTCCAACTGTGCCGACCGTGGCTGCTAGCTGCTTAGATATTCTACATAACTTCCGTAACGATTCGAAGAACCTCAGCCGTGCAAATAATTTGACACTAGTTGATAAAAGATGTAAATATAACAACACGTCGCGGAATAAATTCTCATCAATCAGCAGAAAGTTGAAACAAACATAGAATCAATACAAGAATCCTAGCACCTTTCGACTCGCCACCATAATGCGGCGATGCCAAACATAGGCCCAACACCCTTTCATTTTAAGAACTAAACACAGGGAACTCACTAATCCTCAACTTTGTCGACTGCCCCGGATTCAAAAATCAGCACGGTTAGGCAGAACACAAGACAAGAAATCTCACCCCATAAGGATTGAGCACAATAGTCTCAACGCCTCCAATGCATTTAGGTTTCGTCGGCGGGACAGTAACGAACGTATCCCCTGCGAGTCCCCACTGGATAGAACACGCCGATACAGTGATTGAACCAGGCGGCAATTTCTCGTCAAAGATTGGTGACGGGAGAACACCGCCGGTTGGGGGAGCGTAAACGTATTTAGCTGTCGACGGGTCAATGGCGTAGGCCCAAGTTGAAGTAGCGTCAAGCTCATAGTCAGCGGCACGGGGCTCGATCGTATTTGCTTTGATGATCGTTTTGTTGAAGGTTACTAGACTGCTTTTAGGTTCTGAACGTAGGTAGAAAAGAAGATAGCTTGCTGTCGAGCGCATAGTGAAGGGGACCCCGGTGAAGAGCAACAGCACCATGGAGACGACTTTCTGTAGACAGGTTTGATAGAGTGGCTTTAACGACATGTTATAAGAGCTTACCAGCTGTTATCTCAGCGGGGAGATTCAATACGAATTTCGTTGACCCAGAAGGAATGCTGATTGTGAGTAAACCAATACTAGGAGACACTGGTTTGGTCGAGCCTCCGTTCATCGAAAGTGTTCCGCCAACGACCCAGCTTGGTATCCGCACAAAGAATGTGAATGCTTTGGATGCGGTGACAGTGTAGGATAGCGTATCACCGAATGGGTATAGGGTATCTATGCTGACGGTCACTGCGTTGTCTAAGAAGGAATTGAGTATGGTGTAAAGCAGGGGTGCATCGAGGAAACTAACTTCCGGATAGGGTCGTGGAAGTCTTCAGCGGCCCGAGATAAGCCTGGACGAGGGAAGATTGATCCGCTGTGGTCAAGAAGGAATTAGTTATGAATTTCGGATATCCTTGAGGGTGGTTAACAGTGCAGCATCTATAAGGTTCTGTAAATACCATAATTTCTATCTTCAACAATAAGCAAAAAAAACTGACGGATAGTACGGTTCCAATCCGAAGACATTTGAGTATCCGCTTCAGTTTCTGTCAATACTGGAATATGGATGAGTGTTAGGCGCGTACGAATTCACGGCAAAGGGGTCTCTGTGATATATAAGTTATAGAATCGGCATGAAAATTTTAAGAACCAACGGTGTCATGCTCTTCGATGCGATTTGATTTTGCTGTTGGTCGTACTGTCTTGCCCACATGTCTGAAGTCGAATTAGCATTTCAGCACAGGCTGTTCAGCTCATCAAACTCGCTTACCTCCTGTCAGCGTTCCAGGTAACGCGTTGTAAGTAATCCTCTCGACCTAGTTTCAAGAGCTAGAGATTTAAACGAATAGAAAGAGAGTGGTCGAACCCTATCCAAAAACTTTGTATCCCCGATCATTTGGTATAAATACGAGCCGCTGAACATGGTCTCTACAACCGCACATAATTCCGTTCTGCGAAACTGTTAGAGGTGCGCGCAGGGTGTATGTGCATGAAAAGCTTACCCCCGAGTGGCTTCCATCCCGGCAAGATATTCGTCTGCTCCATAAATTCCCGATGGCCGTCCATGGTACTGGAACAAGAGGTCCCAACCGGAGGACGCGAGGTTTAAATCTATGAAACTTCAATACAAGCAGATAAGTGACAAAAAAATGATGGTACCAGATTGATTATGACTAAAGCGGTATGTAGCAGGAAGTGCTTTCATGCCCTCCGCCATGTTCACGCCGTGCCACTACGAGGATTCATCAACGAAATGAGAGGATCACCAAGTCGCACATAGCTTACGCTCAGAACGTATCCGGTGGGATTCTCCAAATTCTCTACGGGCCCGTGCGGAAAATTCTATAAAGTAGAAATAAATACCAGAGGATGCCTTATCAGATGATACTGGCCTCTGCTGTAAATACTTCCTCCCACGGCACGCCGCTCCACTTGAGCTGGAGCATAGTGTCCAAAAGAAGGTCCTCGTTCCCATTGGGGTGATAGTCGTACAGCCATTGGAGGGTCATTACGAAATCTTCCCACCTTGTATTCGTCCAAATCTCCAAGCCCTCTCCTTTCCTAATCATCTCGTTCGCGAGAGGAACGAACTTGTGCATCGCGGCAACAACGCGGTCCGTAAGAGACGCATTGTATTCGACCATCTGGATCGCTCCGAAGAAGAATGGGTAACGGCCCCAGAGGTACCTGGTGCGGTTGTTACCCGCCTCGGGTCCGAGCCATCCGGCGGCCTCTTGATGAGTGAGAACATAGTCGAGGAATTGGTAAGTTTGGGCCTGGATCTCGGAATTTGAGGTGAGGACGCCGTGAGGTACCATCCCATTGAACCAGTAGCTTCCGGCTAGAGAGATAAGGCTGAGCTAGAAGCGACTAGGTGAAAGATCAATGATTACCTTCTTCAAGACTGGAATAGGCGGAATTACCGCCGATCCAGTCGCTGTTCTTGACATAGTTGTAAAAGTCATGTAGATGACCGGCCATGCCATTGGTCTGGACGTCGAGCTGAATCGCTGACATGTACGAGATACTTCAGTACAATGATACTTAAAGAACTCACTTGATTGCTCAGCCAACCCAGAGGCCGTACCTCGCCCAGCGGAAGGGTAAGATATTTCTTTGGAGAGACTGAACCTGTGAGACGAATATCTGTCCGTAGAGGAAGCACGTACGCTGTGCAGTCGCTCCATTGAAGGTTATAAAAGTAACGCCTAAGATCTGGAGGAAACGCATTGCAGGAGCAGAAACAGAAACACTCCAGATACTAGGCCTCAAGAGACATAGCTTTATGTACACTGAAGAACGGGAACCTTATCAAAATAGATAGAAGATGTACCGTGTGCAGTCGAACAGTTGAAAGCATGGTCAAGAGACAAAACGGAATATCCTCGGTATGAGATCTAACGAAAGCCTACTGGGAATGATTTACCGGAAGGCTGTCACGGCAAGAAGCTTTGGTTTAGTCTCTGCTAGCACGAGTGTAAGGGTCAAGTAAGGGTCACACAAAGCTAAACCGGCCCGGCGGGCAAATCGGACTCTGAAAGGCTTTTTCGCCAAGCACGTTTTGCTACTCCCAATTTCTTTGCCCATTTCCCGAACATCTCTCTCAGTGTATACCGGCCTAGAACTCCCTTTTTTCTCCGCGGTTTCTCCTGTAGATTACGACGTTTTCAAGGGATAGCTCAGTCCAACACTCAATCTTGGCTTTGGCAGGTGTTCTGGTCAGTCTGCTAGTTCCATGCTGCAAGAGTCCTATAATCAGCTTTCCCAGGTACCATGATATTGGCGTAATTCTCGGAACAGATCATGCGATACCACATTGAAGTGTAGAGCGGATCGACGGCCCCCAGTACAAAACTTCGCGTCATTATCTTCAAACGAGCACATGTACGATGGATCATTGCTGGCCAGCCTGAGAATTTCGAAGGGATATATGCCTGGACGAGTCTCTCGCTACTCGTCAAGTCTCCCAGGTAAGATTCCGCCGCGAACTTGTCCTTATCTCAACCAGTGTTAGGATAATGACGCCGACAATGACTGTGATGTTACTGGCTTTATTATGTCTGTGTCCTATGGCAGCTCTCTCTGCGGACACTCTTGGTATCAAAGATGGATTCACCACACTCAACACCGGGACATTCACCATGAAACTCGTCAAGGATTCTCAGACCCTGTATTCTCTGATACCTACAGGTTCGAGCTTCGATTTCATGCCCTCCGACTACATGGCACAGCGTGCGGATAATGGGCAGAACCATGTCGGCGACATCAATATACGTGCTCGACGAAGCGGCACATCAGCATGGACCACCATCAGTTCCGTGACCAAACGAAGCCCGGTGACACCATTGAGCGTTTCGGGGACGACTATTGCGGCAGCAAATCTTGCCCCTACCCTCAATTCGACGTTGCTCAATGTGACACGTAGCTGGGTAGTCGAAAATGGGATTTTGCAGCTACAATTCGACATTTCAAACCCGCAGAGCCAGGCAATCGAGATAGGTGCCTTAGGTGCTCCTCTGGAATTCAACAGCGTACGTCATCGCATTTCCTCTCCTTCCTATGTACTCAAAAATCCTTGCAGATCTTTACCGGCCGCACCGCGGACCAAACCAATAACAATTGCAGCCTTATAGATCCATACATCGGTCAGGATGCAGGCTTTGTTCAGGTCACCCCCCTTCTAGGAACTCTTCGGCCCCTTATTCTCATCCCGACTGCCTCGTCACCCTTTGAGGGCTGGCACTTCCTTCCTGAGGTCTCCAGCGACTCGAGTTATGACTATCAGTCGCAGACATTTGAAGGATTCTATGAATGGCAGTTCCACACGTTAGCCTTCGCCCAGAATGAGTGGGCCTCCGTCACTCCTTGGAATGCCGCGACGTCGTTTACTCTTCAGCCTGGACAATCACGTACCTACGGTCTCAAATTCCTCCTCGCAGATTCCATTCGCGGCATCGAAAATACTCTCATTAACGCTGGTCACCCTGTTGCGGCTGGTATTCCGGGATACATTCTCCCAACTGACCAGACCGGAAAATTATTCCTCCGCTATCGCTCAGCAGTATCGTCCATCTCTGTCACTCCTTCCGGTGCTTTATCTTGGACTTCTAATTCGGATGCGAAGACAAGCGGATGGGTCGGTTACAATATTACTCCGCATACGTGGGGCCGCTCGAGATTGTCCATCATATACACAGACGGCACGCTGCAGACCATCAACTACTATGTCACACATGACGCTGTCCAGGCGCTAAGCGATCTCGGGAATTTCCTTACCACCAATCAGTGGTTTAGTGACACTAGCGATCCATTCGGACGAGCGCCGTCGGTGATTAGCTATGATCGAGAGGTGAATGCAATCGTGAAGGATGACCCGCGTGCATGGATCCCAGGTCTCAGTGATGAGGCTGGTGCTGGATCATGGCTTGCTGCAGCGATGAAGCAATATCTCCAGCCAAATGCAGCTGAAGTGGCCAAGATGGAACAGTTCATGAATAAGACGGTTAAGGGATTATTGCAAAATTCGGATGGTCAGTTGCTCGTTGTCCTTTACTACGTGACCTGACGTATTTTCTAGGCACTGTAAAAAAGTCTGTCTATTATTACCAGCCCGCCTTAGTGCCGAGTTACAAGTACCCGACAACCATCAATTGGGGTAACTGGTGGTCATGGAACAGGGCGGCATCTTATGACACCAGTCGGGGTTACGACTACGTCCACGTTATTGCTGCTCATTGGGCTATGTACCGTGTCGCGAGGAATTATCCCGCCCTTGTCTCCGTACAGAATTCGACTTGGTACCTTGATCAGGCCTTAGCCGTGGTTACAAAGCTGACGGATGGAACGGTTGGCTACTGGGAAGATGGGTTGATGGGTGAAACGGTGCTGAGTTTCTTATTGGATGACCTAACCAGGGAGGGAAGGACATCGGACGCGTCGCTTTTGAAGAGTAGGATGCAGACGAGGTATAACGTCTGGTCTAGGCAGAATTTCCCTTTCGGCTCGGAGATGGCTTGGGATTCGACCGGCCAAGAGGGTGTTTATCTATGGAGTAAATACTTCGGCGGAACCACTCTGGCGACAAAAACACTCAACTCGATCCTTGCATATCAGCCACTGATTCCTCACTGGGGATATAATGGCAATGCACGACGGTACTGGTACGTTCTTCGCATTACCGTTTCATCTTTTTCAATACTGAAGCATCATGTAGGGACAACATATACGGAGGAAAGCTTCAGCGCATCGAGCGGCAGATCCACCACTACGGCTCTGGTCTAAACGCCCTCCCATTGATCTCCGAGTTCACCACGTCTCCCACAGACAACTTCCTTCTTCGACTAGGTTACGCCGGTCTCTCTGGTCCACTGTCCAATATCGATCAAGGCGGGTTTGCATCAGCGTCATTCCACTCATGGGCGGACACGTTAAAATGGGACGGGTACTCTGGTGACTACGGTCCAAACTTCTCCGGTCATTCGATGGGGATTGGGATGTACCTCATCGAGCATCCCGATTTCGGATGGCAGGCGTTTGGCGGGACCGTGACGGCTTCCTCTTCTACCTCTGTGCAAGTACAGGTTAAGGATTCCGGCAGGAGGAAAGTGTTCATTGCACCGATTGCTGCAATGTTGAAACTGGATGCCGGTGCGTTCTCTGCGGTGACATATAACCCGTCGGCGCATACGGTTGTGATTACCATTATAAATGCAGTTGGCTCGGGAGCGGTGGCACCGAATGGAAGATTGGTGGTGAGTCAGACTGTCAGTGGCCAAGGCGGTGTCGGGCTGTTGGCTCCGACAAAGAGTCTGAGTGTGGATGCGAGGGCCTTTACTATTCCGTTCAGCGGTAGCAGTGCGACTGTGACCTTGTCGCCGTGAGAACATGTAATTAAGATAGTTCGCTGAATATCATCCCTGGCTTTCATATTATTCTCGATGAGATGAAACGAGTTCCTCTTGGCCTTCGTTGGTTTTATGGCCTTCATAGTAACGCGATCACGAGAGGGACCAACATGGCCACGTGTCTCTTGGAACGTGAACCTCCTCCATTAGTGCCAAGTCGCTTCCCATATGACACCACCTCTTTTTTTCTAATGCTTCGACTTGACTGACTGGCCAAGTACTCGCTACTATAGCGTGACAATAGCTTCAGGATCTATTGTAGCACCGAGCCAAGCCTGAGTTTTTCAATTACGGGCGTGAGGCAGATCCAAAGGGTAAAGGTAAGCCACCGGGTTCTTTCATCTTGCTCAGACAACGCCACTCAAATGTTTTATTGTGGATCGGCTATATGAAGGGGGTAACGACAGAACATAGCGATTTTCTCCTGACTTGGTTCTGTCCTGGCCGCTCCGACTGCCGTATTCTGCAAAGGTACGGTAATGCACGCTTTATCCAGTATAGTCATGCCATCATTTATCGCTATCTAGAATCTTTTGAAATTATTGGTTTCTACCACAAGAACTTGCCCGTCGGCAAGATAAACTTCTTCTGATGAATACTCAATATCAATCTCCCCTGCTACGCCAGTTCGCTCTATAAGAGCAGGATCAAGTTTGACTGATTGCTGGCATGTTGGAGATGTTGTTTCACTGCCTCGCCCTCCAAATCGCCTATGTGTTCTCTGCCATTCTTTCCGTCTTAGCTGATGATCCTCCGGCTGGGATCCACGCGCTTCCTGTGGCTAACATGACTTCCTCCTTTTGGTTCAACAGCCCTGCTAATCCCAATCCTCTTCGTGACATCGGTAGCGAGGGTCTGCTTACCCCCAATGCTGATGTCTGTATCATTGGCTCTGGCTTGACCGGTGTCAGCGCGGCGTACCATTTATCTCAGTCAGACATCGCCTCCCATCTCAAGGTTGTTGTGCTAGAAGCCAGAGAATTTTGTGAGTTGTCTGAATACCTATCTATAGTGTGTGCTGATGTTGAAACTCAAAGGTTCGGGTGCTACTGGTTGGCGCAGTGAATGTACCATCACCTATTTGTGCTCATCATGTCTCTTCAGGACGTAATGGCGGCTTCCTCTCTGCGGCCTCGTGCACCTCTTTTGTCGAGCTGCAAGAAGAGTATGGTACCAACGAAGCGCTACGTGGACTGTTGTTGGAACACCACAGCTACAATTTCACCATAGGCGTGTTGGAAAGGCATGGCCTTCTCAATGAAACTAGCATTCTGTTTGGAGACAGTGTTCATTTATTCGAGGCAGAAGACGAATACGCATCTAACAAGGCTGACTGTGATGCTGCTAATGCTGCGGGAGTGGACATGACTGGGATCAATTGGTGGACTGCGGACTATGTAGCAAAGGTTCAACTGTTTTTCCCTCTGATAATCATTCCCATATCTGACACGTACTGATCTACAGCGGTTCAATACATCTTCATATGGTGCCTATACCAATCCTTTTGCGATCACTTGGCCTCAGAAGATTGCGACCCAAATGTATCTTTTGGCTGAACAAAAATTTGACCTCTCTCTTCATACTCACACGCCTGTCCTTTCTGTCAACGACACTGTTCGCAACACCTGGTCATTAATTACACCTCGTGGATCTGTCGAATGCAAGTATGTCATTCATGCTACCAATGGATATGCGGCGAGCCTCATCCCGCACATGTGGGGATATGAGGGCATAATACCGGAACGCGGCAGATGATTGCTATCCGTGCTGGTGTGGACCTCAAGGAATTAAGCACAGATGGATGGTCTACCGATACAGGATACTGGATCCCACAGCTGGACGACGGAAAGCTTCCTATAGTATTATTCGGTGCTGACAGCAGTGCCTTCAATGGCACGGGACACGTCCATAATACAACGAACGGTTCGGAAGTGGTTCAGAGCACCCTTGACCTGGAGGTCGCCTATCTTCCGCAGCTTCAACCTAAATTGTACATCAAGGGAACTCCGGCTGAGTATGGATGGGTACGCCCTATTTGACATCATAAAAAATGTATCCCACTTATCGTTTCTTCTGAATAGACAGATATCATGGGCTACACGAGTACTGGTGATCCCTTCGTAAGTCTTCCTGTATAATTTTGTTCGGTTTACTGATAGTTGTAAAGGTTGGTCCTGTCATCGACAACGTTAACCATGTCAAGTACGCCAACCAATATATCTCTGCCGGGTATAATGGTCACGGAATGCCGCGCACTGGTGCATGGTATGTCCTCTCTTTTGCTCAGTGCATTTACTTATGTTGTCGCATTCGTCTTGTTCAGTGCTGAAGTCGTCGTTGAAATGATCATAGCGAATATAACAGGCAAAGAATGAATCCAGCCCGACTGGTTCCCGAGCAGGTATCTGACATGGAATAAAGTTCAATAAATAGATTACGAACTTCCGTTTTACGGAGTCATCGGCCCGATCACACATCACTGATGACGTCTTCGTGTTGCTTGAGCATTATCTAACCGATAATACATACTACTCACACACACTTGAGCTTCTCGCTCGTTGCAATCATGCCTTCACGTTACATTCGCCACGATAATGAAGTGCCAGGGCGGAAAGACTTCTCACATATACAGGAAGAGATACGCTTGGCCCTCGAGCGCGGTGTGGCCAAGATTGAAGAAATTGGTAACTTCAGGCCACATCATACCAGCGTATACGTCGGGTTAGCTGGTAGTATATTTATTCTGATAGCATTTATCTGTATTCATCGGCTAATAGATCGTTGTCAGGGATTCATATGATGTTTTCTCGTCTCTCATCCTTGGAACCGGGAGATGCTCGTTCGCATGCCAATTTCGCTAGTACCCTTCTTTCATTATCCGAGTCCAGTATTACCGTTATCACCTCACCGTCAAGAGCTTCATTCCTCGAGACTCCTGTCGGTATTGCTTGTCTAATTCTTACCTCAAAGTCCCCAGACAAAAGTGCCTTGGCGTCGTGCCGCGCCATCATACAGAGTGCCATCCAGTCGATCATGACGGAATCATCCCGCGATACCTGGGACGATGATGGATGCGATGTTCTTTACGGTCGCGCAGGCTTATTGTATGGGCTTTTACGCTTGCGAAAGAACGACTTGGCATCCGTTGGAGACATTGAGCTCGTTATCTCTTCTATCATGACCAGGGGTAGGTTCGGAGTGTCCGTTTATCAAGACAACATACCAAATCAGCAGCAATCCCCGGCACTTATGTGGTCATGGCATGGAAAGCGATATTTAGGTGCTGCTCATGGTGTCGGTAAGTTTACAAATATTCTCAATCGTAAGAATACTGACATAACTTCTAGCTGGAATTCTGCAAATGCTTCTGGCTTCCCCTCTGGATGTGTTACATCCATATGTTCCTGACGTCTTGAGGACAGTAGAATGGCTAATCGATTGTCAAGATGAGGATGGCAATTGGCCCACGAAAGCACCAAGGCATGGTAAAGCGTCAAATGAAAGCAATGAATTGGTCCAGTGAGTAATTGGATTTTTTATACACATATCTCCTCCCTTCAAGGGTTATACCACAGGTGGTGTCATGGTGCAACGGGAATCATGATTTTGCTGTCAACGTTATTGGAATTGTCATCGCAAAGACCACAGGAATTCCCTGTCCCTAACCGTCTCATTGACAAAGCGGTGGCATCTATTCGCAGAGGTGGCTCCCTTGTCTACCGGCATGGATTCCTGCGGAAGGGAATCGGTCTTTGCCATGGAGTTAGTGGTTCCATTTACGCCTTGCTTTCTGTGTCGGATGCGTTGGCGTTGATGCCGGGAGATAGTGATCACAGGCACAATTCTGTATATTATTTCCAGCGAGCGGTTCATCTTGCATACGTTGCTACATCGTATGAAAAGCTGATCGATGATGGGAAGATGGGAGTACCTGACCGACCCTATAGCCTATACGAGGGGCTGGCTGGGATGTGCTGCGCATGGTCAGAAATCGCTCGACGAATAACAGCAATGGACGTCGAAGGAGAGGGTGTGGAGCATACTAATCCACAGCCTTCATCCCTTGTTAACGGATTTCCCGGCTATGATGATTTATAACTCTCAAATTAAATGTGTCATTTTGCGTAGCTAACAAGTACTTACTCAGAAGGAACGAAAAGAGCAATTTGTCCAGACATAAGTACAGCGCGTATTCAAGGACCGTCGCTGTTCACAACAGCGAGGTTCCTGGTTACACCCGTCTAAACATAGGACATGGCACGTTCCTACTCTTTTGATTATTCCAATCACAATCTGATTCAAAGAGTCTGACCCCGCTTGCTGGGCTCGATGACCATCTTCACTGATCTTTCATGATTCCTTAAAATTAAGGAATCACTGTACCGTACCTAGAATATCATAGAAACGTCTAGCGGCGCGGGGGAATATGGAAATGTTGAGGAAATTCGCAGGATCAAATCCAGGAGTCATCAAGGTAGGAATGTCGAACTGGAGGTTGCACAGTGACTAGTCGGAGAACTGGATGTATGGTCGAAAGAATAACTATCATGACTCAGGTGATGCCGATGGTGCGGTCACTCTCTCAGAAAGTTTCAAGATCGGATGAAAATCAAGGAAGCAAAACTAACACGCCCAATGATGCATTGATGATAGCGCTATTTACCCAAGTCTTGCCCTCTCCCCCATAAGAATTTACCATCTCGCTCGGAGAAAACTTGTAAAACTTGCGTATGAACACGCCTCTCGTCTTGACCCCCTTCGGTACGCGAAAAAATTCAGGGGCTACAGGATAGTTTCAGTCACCTTCGACTCAGTAGGTTCGACCGCTGAGATCCGCAAAGCAACAAATGGGTACGTGTGCTTGGTTCTTGACGTCATAGCAGACGATACTGGCTGGCCTGCTTGTTTCCGATTCTTCAGCCTCTCTAGGGTCGTTAGAGGATTGATAGAATTCTAGAGCATCATCTTAGAGCTAGTAAACGATGAAGACGACGAGGAACCCGTCCATGGTTTCAACTTGAAGGTGGACGTCAAGAACAAAAGTATGTTGAAGGTAGTGGCGATGCCGCTGGCTCAGAAATGTCGTCAACTTTTTCTCTGGTCTCATGCGCTTCCAATCGAACGGTAGTCACAGTGGTCTGCCAGCAACACACTCTTGGTGCGCTATGCGGCAATAACTATAACGCACTGTCACAAAATGTAATCTTGCAGTTGTCAATGCACAATGCCTTGAAGATCAATTCAACAATGACGGCAATATCTCTCCAAAACCATGACCTGTTTTTTGAATGATTCATCTCGAGTCTGTACCATACTTTCATAGTTAGGTATGGTTCGGGGCTAGTTGGTTTCGACGGCTCATAAAGCTATTCGTAACTCCAATAACCTACACTGAGTACAGTTGAATGGAGTACACAGGTGAGTTATCAAAATGGGACGCAAATCTCCGGAAATCTCAGATGACAGGTCGCAGAAGATCAGAAGAAAGTCGTCAAAGTAGTACATGTATCCGTAAAACCTAAAGAAATAGCTCATAAAATGACATTTAGGCTGACGCTTTGTCGTCAACAGAATGCTTCTCCGTTGGCTACAATAACACATGAGTAATATTCTTATCAAATGATAGAACAAACTTGCCTCAATTTCTTTCGTCCTTTCCACCACCTCCGCCAGTGTTCTTCTCCCAACATCTTTCTTGATTTTCCAAGCAGTGAATACGTGACCTTGTTTGAAAATCTCTTCAACCTCTTCAAGCGAACGACCAACAGTCTCCGGATACATAAAGAAGATATGTATGAATGCCGCAAAGTTGAATGTTCCGAAAATGAAGTATGTCTTCCATGCGATGTTACTCAGACCCGGAGGGACAGCCCAAGCGAGAGCAAAGTTGAATGCCCAATTTGTCGCCGTGGAGAGAGAAACGGCCTTGGCGCGCACTTTGAGAGGGAACTAAGTAGACGAAAACATAAGATAAGATAATATACGGTTCCGAGGAACGCACCAGTTCAGCAGGGTAAGTCCAAGAAACAGGACCCATTGTGATAGCAAAGCTGCATACAAAGAAGTACGAGCATACAATTACTCCATTGGTAACCGAGCTACGGCCTTCGATGACCCAGACGCCTACAAACACGAAGTTAGCTCATGCCATATAGAATGGATGAAGGGCTTGAATGCTACTTACGGGCATCATCGACTATACCCCAGTGACCAAAATGTCCCTGCAGACCACCAACAAGGAAGAGGAAGAAGCCCATAAACAACGTTCCGAACAGAAGCATTGGACGGCGACCCCACTTATCAATGTAGATGATGGCTGGGACAGTAAGCGCCACATTGAGGACGTATTGAACAGACTAAGACCTCAGTACCAGAGCCACACGTAGGTTGAGACGCGACATGACATACCGCTGAGATGAGATTTCCGCGACGGCCAGTTATTCCAGCACCTTGGAAGACATAGACGATATAGTACCTGTTGGAATTTTTGTCAGAGATACATTGCATGGCACTATCGAACGACATACATCATGACATTCATGCCCGTAAGTTGAGACCACATCTGAAGAGCCATACCGAGACCAACGCGGCGAGGCATGCCAGGTTTCAGAAGATCAAAGTACGACTTAGCGCCCTCGGTTCTCTCGAAAAGAACCTGCTGCTTTATTTCCTCGTATTCCAGCATAACGAGCTCGTTATTGGGGTCACCACCTCCATGCAAATCGGCGAGAACTTGCAGAGCTTCCTTCTCCCTGGATGAATCAATTCAGGGGGCCAAAAATTAAGCGTACAGTAATATAAGATGACGGACCTGTTATGATCGAATAACCACCGAGGACTTTCAGGGAAAACAAGCATACCCAAGCTTAGGACTATGGCTGGAATCATCTGAAGACCCCATGGAATGCGGAACGATGCGACACCATTGATATAGGAGCAGCCGAACTGTATGAAGTATTGGATCAAGATACCCCAAGTGATGGACCATTGCTGAAGGGAGACAAGACGCCCACGAATGCGGGGCTCCGTAATCTCCGACTGATAGATGGGGACCACGGCACTGGCAATCCCAACAGAGATACCAGAAATAATACGCCCCACTACAAGCATTCCTCGGTTCTGTTATATATAATGCAATCATTTACGTTACTATATGAATTGAAGAGTGCTCAGATGACTTACGACAGATGCGCACTGTAAAATAGACCCGATCACCCAAACCAGACCAGAGAGGATGACGGTGTTCTTGCGTCCAAAACGGTCCGCAAGCTGGGTAACCAACAGTGCACCTAAGAAAGAACCAGCAGGCATTGAAGCGACGATTGCACCTTGAGCGCCGGATCCAGGCTAGAAGGAAATGAGTACTTTACAGACGAACGGCGAAACTCTGCGTACATGAGAGAACGTGCTCTTGTACGACTCATTCTGTCCATCATTTCAGCTTTGCGAGGCAAGGTAACAATAGACAGGGCTTACGCTCAAGACTCCAGACATAGACGAGATGTCCAAGCCAAAAAGCCCACCACCGATGCATGCAAAAGAGCCTACGACATACTAGCGTCGTGGTGTAATTTAGTCTGACGATAAACTTGAAAATCAACTGAACGTACAGGATTTGAAGCAATACGAGCGCTATACTATATTGAAGATGTCAGACGATCGTTAGACTATGAAGAGAGGGAAAAGTACTCACTCCCTTCCCCATGATGAGTTTTCAGAGCCCCGATAACTAGTGAAGAAAAGAGGGCTGGGAAAAGACGGTAATTGTGAGCCCGGTGAACTTATAAGAGAACGTTTCGTGTGAATACAAACGATCATGGGGACGCTCCGCATCAAGCTAAGAGTCACGGCATGCTTTGACCCTGAGGTATCCGCGTGTAAAATGAAGATTATTTGGCAGCTAACCCATCCTAATTGAGGCAAAGTCGAGGGAGGGACGCCGACTGATCAAAATTTGAAATCAAAGAGCGGTGATCGGCGGCCCGGCCGCACTTGGCACAGAGTAAACATGATGGCAACATGCATCGAATTCTTATTCGTCCCGCAACAGTGGCCGTCATGAAGTGCTTATCATCACCGAACCTATCCAGCTCTACTACTCTGACTTACTTCTCTCCGGTCCTGATACTGGGCAGTTCAGTTGAATTCTAAGGTTTCATCAAGTTTCCATGATGCCCGGGCATTACAAGTTAACTAGATTGTCATGAGGCGGGTACTTAACAGATTCAGAGAAGAAGTTGATGTCTTCGATAGAAATCTACGCCTAGATCCATTCCTATCCTCCGGCCTTCCCTGTCTAGTGCGTGCCTCGGTCAATATCGCCGTTCTCTATCTGTTTTCGACAAACACTGACGTTGGCACGGAACGGAACTTTTCCAAGATTCTTTCCTATATTGACTATGCCTGCTTCGTACACCTCAGACCCTTTTATAGCTTCTTTAATCTAATGCTGTGTCTCTTCTCTGTTCCTAGTGGAGTTCTCACGATAACCGTCACTCCATAGGTATTCAAAAGAGCATATGCATCCTTCTCACGGGACCATCCCGGTGCCAGGGATCGGTACTTTTGACTTTCCGCAGTCTGGTGATGTGTGCTAAGTTTGTCTCAAGAGTCAAGATTGCCCTTACGTTCTCGAAATTTTCGATATCCATGAAGTCTAATACAAGCAATTACACAGCAGGCTGGACTCCTCGGGCCATCCTGAGGCAGCCGGTATATTAAGTTAGTCAAGGCCATCATACAAGTTTGAGTTCCGAACCATCATCTGAATATTCAGAATACAGGTGACGTCTCACGAGGTCATAGCGGGTGACAGTGGGTGATAGTGATATCTAGCAACATCTCATTTAACGTATTATGGACCTAAATCACGAACGCAATCATCTCATACTTCTGATAAGGACCTGGTATAATTATACAAGACAAGATGACAGTGGTGCACATGCTGTCGAAACTATACTTCCTGAAAATTCTACATCTAGGGAAAGTAACATAGACGAACACTTCAAATTTAATCCTCCCTTTGTTTCGTCGATCACAAGATACTCCGCACTTGGTAAGAAGCACCTCGGTATGCTCGCCCATATGCTTCTTTTCCAAATGAAAAAGAAAATTAAATTATACGACACAGCTTCGCGATTGATATGTGTGTGGGGGGGGGGAGTTTCCAGGCCCGTTTCGGTGTTCCCCTGGACAGTAAGAGGCAGCCTTCATGTAACTTCACTATTCTAGACGGCTACTTCGACTACAGGTCGATCGTATCGACCATCCGAATCTGGCCATTGAAAAATCGCCATGAACGTTCTGGTATAAGCAGTATGCCCTTTTCATAAGCAATAATCAAATTTTCATTGAGTGGGTACTAACCGTATAGGCTAGATTAACCCAGGACTGACGAAATTATGGCCGAGCGGTCGTGTACTGCATCCACTGTATACCACGAAGAGCTTCAGAATAATTTGACGTTAGAAAGAATCCAGCCTCATTTCAAGTTCAAACTAAATCGGTTGGAAGCGGCCATTCTTTCCCTAAGTGATCGTTAGTCCCTACATCAATGATATCAATACGTTCAAAGACGATGTACGGAGTGACAGCAATCCCTCAATCCTTCTGAAGATCTGGTTAAGTTTCGTTAAACACTAAGTTCGGCGGAGGCCCAAGTGCTCATCAATGGAACGTGGACTTGGAGGTAATTACGGTTTCAATTCGGTTTGGAAAGATTCAAAGATCTTGGCTGCAGTACTTAGCGTCAGTCAAACTGAATCAATCCTAATGCAACTCATCGAATGCAAGCACTAACACTGGACCAAAATAAGATGGCTTCAGTACCTAGATGAAACTCGTCAGATACTTACGCTAAGGATGAGAATTGGCGTTGTACCTTACATATGACGATAAAATTGCGATTGGTTGATCGAAAGTAAGAGGACTAGGAGATATATAAATTTCTAAGGAAGAAACCTGACGCTGAGCGAAGCGGTAGATGTGTCAACTATAGACACTAAGTTGTAACATAGTTGAGCCGGCTTCCTTGATGATACTCGCTAGCCACTGCCACCGGCAGTATATGTGTAAATTTCAACCAACTCACCTCCAAACTGTTCCATTCCCACGATCCTAAACATCTGACCGTCTCCCCATTCGCTGCCCTCGCCAAATTCCCTCTTCCACGCCTTGCTCATACCGCCTTCCCATGCATACAGCTCCACCCTCCATCCCTTCTTCAGTGCAGTTCGCACGGTACCCAGAAACCCATCTTCGTTGAACTGACCCGCATTGCCATCTCCAGTAGCTAAAATAATCGTGCTTCCAGGCGGGGGCGGACCATCGATCGACGCCAGCGCTTGGTGGAGCTTAAGTTGCAGCAGTTCGTCAACGCCCTGCTCTCGATAACGAATCCGCACGGGAGGTGTGTTTCCTTGTGAATTAGATATGGCCAGAGATAACCGGCCAGGTGGCGAGATAGACACGCCAGTCGTTCCAATGCCCCTCAACAAAACCTGCGATAAGGTGCCTGCACTACCCGATCCACTCCCCCCACCGCCTTGTTCGCTTTCAGTTGAAGTACTCCCTGAAATCCTCCTTAAGTGCCCCTTCTTCCTGCCTCCTGTTGGAGCTGTGTTCACACTCTCAGATCTCAACCTTGACGGTCTTGATGACACACCCTGACCAACAATGATCCCAATGCTGGGTACAGAAGCCGGCGCTCCACCGACAAGAATGCCAGAACCGCCGCTCTGACTTCGTATGTGTCCGGACTTCGCCCGTGAATCTGCGTTCCTGTCCGCTCCATCACCCATGTCAGGTACACGAGCGAGTGTTCTAACCTCATAACCCAGCTGGTTAGCGCCTTCTAAGCGCTGATACAGAGGGGAGGATGCAACGAGGACACGGCGAGATACCGGACGGCCACGTTCAAGGATAAGGGATAGGGCCGAATGGGAGAGATGTCGGCGGAGCTTAGTTATTGCAAGTCGGGCTTGGGGGTGTCGGTTGGGGTAACGTTTCAGGAAGCTTAACAATCCTATGAGAATGTTGGAACTTTCAATGCGTAAGTGAAGTATACGTCAACGGATGCCGCCAAATAACTCACTGATCTACAAATACATGAATTAATCGTTCATTGGTTTGTTGGGGTGGAGGTCCCCGCGTATCAACAAATCCTCCAAGAAGATCTTCGACGCCATCATGATCTATTGGTCCGAGAGAAATGATCTCCGGTGGTTCCATTGTCTTTAAGCTCACTTGCTTCAAGTACTCCCGATCCTCAGGAAACAACTGACACAACTTCTTCATCAAACTCTTCATCTGTCTCACACGAGGCCTATCCTGCTCATCGAGGAAGAGTCTATGCATTCCTAACCCCTTATCATCTGGTTTCTCAGCAGGGATCCTTAACTGAGGTGTTGATTTGGTGCTCCGCAAACGGCTCTGCCGCTGTCGTCCCCGGCGAGCAGGCGTTCCAGGAGTAGATTTGTAAGCGCTGTCATTAGGATTGCTTGTGGTGCTGTAGTATCGATCATAAGAGGAAGACGACTCATCCGCGTCCTGGTCTGGATCATGATCCGCAGTCGTGATTGTTGAGTCATTGGGTATCGCGCTGGTAACGGTGGTGGAAAGAGTGGAAGGCCCTGTGGATCGGGCTCGAGGCGTTTTCGTTCTCCTACGACGTCGTTTCCGGCGAGGTTCTGGAGAACATTATAGTTCCACCAACAATGAGAATGCAAAGCACACACCGGCTGCTGCCGACAGGGAGACCAGTCTCCCGTTGTATTGGCTTGTGGTCCCTGCATCACGCTGGGCAGTCAGCTTCTCCCGCTCATCAGCCAAGAAGTTTAGCGTCTCTTGGAAACCCAAGGTGGGCATAACTTCCTCCTCCTCGTCCTCCTCGTCCTCCTCGTCTACGTCCTTGGTCATGTCGGCACCGACGTCGTCGTTCGTGGATTCAAGATCCAGGTCCGAGCCATCCTCAATATATACGGTCCTAGACTGTGGATCGCCTTCGGTATCTGACGAATGATAGCCCTGCTCGTCAGATACATCTGAATACGCCTTCGCTTCGGAGTCGGTAGGTACAAGTGAGCTCGTATGCGGCGAGGGGGTATGTGCAGAGCGGTGCACTAGATACTGTGCAGGAGATTGCATGTCGAGATAGTCTGAGTCCATACCATAGTACTCGTCGAAATCTTGGTCGGTTTCCGTCGCGGTTTCCTCGAGTTTGAGATAGGATGCTATAGGTTTGTGAGACCATACGGTAGAGCCTTCCGGTCTGGGGTCGCTGTCGTACTCGAGTTCTGAATGAGAGTAATCGGAAGGAGTGATATAAGATTGTGTTTGCGAGGTGGTCGTCGAGGACGCTTGACGTACAGCGGTCACTGGATTCATTCGTCTCGGAGGTTGCAGGTAATTCCACTCGCGAAGTACTGTCGTAAAAGCGCCAAGATTAGGCTGTTCTGTGGAGAAGATAAGAGGTAATAAGCGACTTAATGTAAGTAATCGAGTCAAACTTTACCACTCACCATCTGAAGTAGGCTCCGAAGGCACGGAATCGTTAGAGAAAAGACTGATTGGAGTTGGAGAGTTGACACTAGTATCTGAGCTAGACTGGAACATTATATGAGTGGTACAAGAAGGTAATAATACAAGAAAGTGAGGAAGATATAGTGAAAGTAAGAGGAAAACAGTAGAATGACCACGAGATATCCACGAGGCGATTGCCTGTGGATGCAAATAGGTACAATTACCGGTCCGATGTTCCGAACGAGGGATAATCAAACTTCGATATCGATCTCTGGACCTATCCCTGGACCTTGGCCTTGTGCTCAACGACGAAGGGATGAGAACCAGTGAAGACAAGAAGAGGTCATTAATAATCCGTGCCTTACTTAGTACATTGTTCCTACGGTTGACTCACATGCTTATTTTGTAGAAATACTAATGCATACTTACCGCCGGTAAACGAGAATGACTGTGTATAGAATGATATCAATTATGTGTAGAATAAGTAAGCGCGATACGATTGACGCGGTTGATAATCATTATGCGTACACTATGTAATAACATTATGTTACAAGGATCATAACTTCACACGGGTAGTTTCAATTGCAGTGTGTTCGTCCTCGAACCCATCTCCACACCGGACCTCATAGTTACCGTACTGACTCCATGAACATGATACTGCTCTCCTACAATTTCCTTCACAGCCACCATCAACCTGTCCAACCTCGACACAATGCTGAACGCTGTCGACACACCTACAGAAAACATCCTAAAGTCACCACAACTCAGTTCCGATCAATTTACATCAACACCACACTCACAAGTACTGCTCGTTTTTCAACGTCTCCATCGTGAGTGTCCTCGGCAAACCAAAATCCTCTTCAGCCTCTTTGTGTATCACACTGAACCCATGGTACTTCAACATGAACCGATCCAGTAACGGACAGGGCGTGATCTGAGGTAAAGGCTCTCCTGTTCGAAGCGACGTAGCTATCATGCCTACGCCATCGCATGAGCCGGACAGTGTAAGAGACGGATTCAAAGAAGCTTACAGATAACAGCTAACATGTCTCCTTGAAAAGTGGGGTCCAAAAACCGTGTCCGAGTCAAGAACGCCCGTGTCCACGCAGGGTCCATGTTCGAAATGACTGACATGAGGTGCGACAGGCAATAAGCAATTGTTCTGTAATTCTGAGTGTCAAATGAAAGACGACATGATAAAATCAGGCTTACAGTTGTAACTCAAGAATTTTATGATATCTCTGCGCCGGCCACCGGCCCCGCAACGAAAACTGAGCAAGAATGATAAGAATTGCCTTGAGTTTATAAGAGCGCAGACGTACTTCATAAATGACATTCGTCTTCAGAACGGCCGATCTATTTAATTTGCTTCGGATGGCAATTAAGCTCGTTATAACCTGTTGGCTTTCTGCATCTCTCCGTGTACTAGCATAGGAAACTATTGAGCAATAGATAGCTCCGAGTTCCGAAGAAGTAGTCGCCAGTGTCGTCCGCTGGTACCGACGGATCGTTGTTGATGGAGGAAGGAAAGAAAACAAGCTAAAGACATATTTACTTGATAGATTTTGCTTTGCACAAGGAAAAGACATACAAGGCCGCTACAACACCTGCTGTGACAAGAACAAACCGACGCTAAAATTTGTAATGAGCCAACCAAATTAGGCAAACAAGAACTCAAAACGAACCCAAGCAACATCAATACCATATCCAGGATTGGCAGGAAGTATGAGAACGGTATCTTGGTACGAATATCCCACAACCTATTCCTAGGGTCAGGTCAGGGCAAACAAGAAAGGTACAAGGCTACGTACCAACATTGTGGTAACGAAGAAGATGATGTTTGTCATCGGTGGGACAGGCCAATACAATCTCGCGTAGAAAAAGAATGGGAAACAAACTCCCAGCACTGCAGCTAGCCCGTAGGCATTACCATGGCCGTTTCCAGTCGATATGTACCTGATAAAGTGGCATCGGCACGTATCATCGAACATGTTGCATTGGACTTACCATATAACGGCGCCTGTTAATCCACCGAAGAACGTACTAAAGATGCGCGCAACCAGACCAAACGTGGTATCCCCTCTGAAGCGCGCCAAAGTTAGTTGCCCCATGATGCTGACCAAACAGTCAGCATGAGATAAATGAGTTCGCAGAAACACGTACACCCCCCAGACAAATCGGTTAGCTAGTCAACAATTTATTAGTCAAGCCATAAATCTGGGCGCAGAAAAGCCTCACCATAAGAAAAATGCGCAGAAGAACTCAAGAATATCGGTAGACATAAGACAACTACAGGATCCCATCAAGCATATGCCCCTGTGAGGCAAATTCTAGAGAACTCACTGGTAAAAATTCCAGCCTTGATGGCATAAAGTACATTACCACCTCCCAGACCCGTTACAAACCCATAGAGCTTATTCATTGCCCATTCAAACGTATTATGAGGCGGAAGTCGGTCTGGATCACGTTTTCGTGCTATACCCAGATCATCCAGCAAACCCGGCTCCAATCCTTGTACAGTTTCAGGATCTTCTTCGTCATCGTTGACGTCGGACAAGTTCCAGTGGCTCCAGTTGAAGAACTTCTGAACAGGAGTCCAGATACGATTTTCGGGACGCTCTTTTTCGAGACGAATAATTTCGTCAAGCTACGTTGAAGCAAGAAATGATGAGCTTGATGTACGGTATGCAAAGATCCAGAGCTCACCGTTTCTATCACCTGCGTTGAAAATCGCGTTAAATGATACTGATACACATAACAGTGGAACAGATATCGATGCGAAGGGACCTCTTGTTCTCCATTGCCTTCAAAGGCAGGACGGAACGGTTCCAGAACAGCATGCCTTTTCTTAGACCGGTACAACTCAAGACATGCACTCAAGGATTCCCTCAATTGTTGAAACTCCTCCAGTTTTCCCTCTCTCTTTCTTTTCTTCTCACTTTTGCTGATCCAAAAAGCCAATCGACCCCCACGTACGGTGGCCAACCAATCAGATACCGCTGTCAAGGCACCACGGCACCCGTCAAGTAGGTTATCAGCGCTTTGCAATAGCAGTTCCGTCGTCCGCTGAGTGTAGGCATCAACTTCAGGATCGTGGAAGAACGTCGCTTCCAAATCCATATACCTGTGGGACTCGAAGACCCCAACAGCCTGCTCATTCTTTTGTACCTTGGGGAGTGAAAGATGTAGAAGCGAGTCACGGAGCAGGTTATGGAATCCATGGTGGTGGTGGTGATGGTGGTGATGCGAACGCGAACGTGAGTGTGTTCTGCTCGGACCGCGGCTTCGTCGATTGGTGAATACAGATCCTGTGGGTGTTCCTGGTTCTTGGACCGGTTCTGCACCATCTTCTGTGTCTGTTTCGCCGACGTCGCGTTCAAGCGATGACTGTCTCGATGCGCGTACAGGAGTCATAGTGCCGGGAGTCCCAGGCCGGGACGTGGCGGGTGTCACGGGAAACCTTTCACGCATTGGGTCGATTATGGAGAGGTAGATAGTAAGTCCATTAGCTCGGACCGCCATTCGTCTTGCGATCGCTTGTAAGGCCTTGAAGTCGGTGGGAGCAAACCGAGCATAGATAAGATCACTGGGGAGGAGACGAGCAGAAATCGCGAGAGGAACTAGACCACCTTCAGCTTGTTTGACAGCACCTTTGATAGATTCGGCCGTAGACACGAACTCTGGGGAATTAGTAGGGATATCCCTGAGCGTCCGATGAAGTTCCAGGGACTTGATCAATGGGCCAAGGACACCTTGCAGACGGGTTGTAAACTGCGCGGATACCGTCTGTGGAAACACGACAATGGATGTAAGCAGCGCGATGCATGAGTGGAAGCCTAATGGGATAAGGACGGCTTGTCCGACCTGCACAGGAATGATAAGTGCCGCCGGCCTGCAAGGCACATGAACGGACTAAGACTTACTCGGTAGTATGGGTACGGGAATAGAATGTTGGTTGTTAGGGTGATGTCAAGGCATATGCAGGAGAGGATGCACGCAAAGAGGTACGGGCCCGGTCCTTGACGTACACGAATATAGAGGAAGAAAATGCTGCCAAAGAAAAGGAAAACGGCAATAATGACGGTAGGAGCAGCTTCAATGTATTGTCCTGTGACCGCGCTTGCAAACGTAGCTTTTGGAACACTGTTGATGCGAGCCAAACTTGCTAACTTGATACCAAGACACGACCACCTGGTATTTTAGGGTCAGAGGGAATATACTTGCAGATGGATTACGAAGCTTACGCCCAGGATACTGAAACTAAGCCGATAATAAGTATCTCCCGCTCGAGGACAGCCATGAACGGGTCACTTGGAGGCGACATAAAAGCAGCTAAGTCCATGGTAAGTCAACCACTAACGCCAAAAGAAAAGACTTGCAGATAAGGATGAGAAAGTTCGCCTAGATGGAAACTTAGAGACTTTGAGAGGGGGTAATGGGCGCTCACCTGTCCCATGAACCTTTCCACCGCTGGGATAACGAATATAACGGTCGATAGCCATGCAGCAACTGCACATCGAATCACGGGCTTGACTTTGGGCCAACTCCAATTAGCCGGAATCCATTGCAGGTTGGAAGGCAACTTCAACTGGAATCGTTTCTTGTCTTGCTTCTCCTTTACTGGCGCCTGTTTCAAGCTTGTTCCGGAAGGCGAAGAATCACTCCTGCCGAGTTTTTCTGGCTCGATTTTGATCCTTAGGTCTCTACCTCTTGAACGACGCGACTCCGTAGGTGGATCCATGATATCATGAGACAGAAACAATAGATTTTCTTCCTTCCTTCTCTACACAGCTGATCACTGGTACCAGGAGTGAGAAGAATTTCCGGGCTTCGATGTGGGTTTCTTTTGCCAGAAACAGTTCAAGGATATCTTGTCATGGCAAGATGCGGATGGACGTCGAGGAGGAAAAGCGGGCGGGACATTATCGCTCCGAATGATTCATTGTGGGGAAACGAAATTGGAAATACATTACTAAAAAAATCCGGCCATGACATCTGCGAAACACCTCGACCTTCTTCCATCTAAATAACTCTATTTCTGATGCCGCAGCACGAGAGAAGTACTGGCATGTTCAAATTACAATCAGTGCTTAATACGGACTAACAGATATTCATTTCCCTTGACCACATTCAAACGTGCTCTCGTCCTCAACCGCATTCGCCACAGGCAACGGAAGATACCCGTTCATCCAAGCTGTCCTTGCTGCACCGTTGCGACAAGCTACGATTTTCTCAATTTCCATCGCCTTAAGGGATGTCCTAGTACCAGGTTTGGAACGATATATGACCACGGGGTGTCGCTGCCTGACGAGTTTACTGCCATTCGTCTGTTAGGTCTCCAATGACAACACTATTGACTTGCTCCGTGAATTTTATGAGGGACTCTCGTGGCAATAGGCGGGCTGTACTTAAAAAATGTTTCACCATCACCGATAATTCGGACGTCCCTTTCTACCCGGGGGATGAGTACTTGAGTTCTGAGGAAATCTCGCGACGTCATAGATTGCTCGTGGAAACCTTACTTCGATGGAGTGTTCGTAAATCGTCTATCGTCTATGTACTGCATAGTTCTGTGGTCGATGACAGGCCCCGAAACAGCTAGTAGTATGACTATCCCGTTGCGATGCTTCTGCAGTACGATGAAAGAGGGTAGCCACAAAATACAAAATTTCAGCGTTAGGTAAAATTTCAGGTTGCTCGACATCGCGGAGAAGATTATGGGACAGTACGTGAGCACCGGGGAATGATACTGTACTCAACAGGAGCCAAAACAAAAAGCCGACGTGACTTGGACGTGACGCTAAGTTGACAGAGCCACGTGCCAGTGAGAGTTCTCTTCCTCTTTCTACTCTCTAACTTGGAACCGTTCAGCGACAGCAGAGTCCTTAGCGCTGAGCAGGGAAATTTCAATGTACAGTTAGATGTTCGTCCTGGCACCGATGCTATACCCGAGCTTCTCCACCATACGTCTCTTCATTTATCGATCCATTTTTGTTATCGGGCGTCTATCCTGCTGCGGGCCTGTATCTTGTTCTCACAGTACCCGTGTCAGCTCTTTGTTTCGCCAACTATGATAACCAAAATGATGGTTTCTACAAAAACATATCAGCTGTGGGCGCTAGTTCGTTGGCGTCAATACGGTTATATTATCTGCGATGAATCTCTTTTGCCAAATCTAACATCTCCATCCAGAAATCCGTGTCCCAGACATTGTTTCTGCTGTTGGCCGCTTTCTTGAGCCGCTTCCTTGACATTGGTGCCTGCCTACCACTAAAATCCGTCGGATTCGGTCGGTGACCCCCTTCGAGCCTGGTAGAAAATTCTTCTTCATCTTAGTCTCTATTACTTCTTGCCCATCACTGATATATGGAGGCCCTCTTGACACATGCGATAATGTATTGGTAAACTAAGGACCTGCTCGTTGGCGCTCAGTACTAACGTGAGGTGCATCTTTGTACAGTTTTCGACATGAGGCGGAGTGAACCCTAAGTTTATTTGTGGTCAGTACTCGGTCAATGAGTACCCTGCATAGTGGGAAGGAGAGTCGGCATTCAACGGGTGGCAGATGGGCATGCATGTAAGTTTCTGTACCACGATCTGCACTTAGTCTTGTTTTTAACATGCCCCCCTTAGAGGTACTTTCCCATCGATCCTTCAACCAATGCACCGCATTTGCTTGCGCTTCTGTATCATTCCTCTTGCTCCTCTCACTATCCGGTGATGCCATGGCTTGAGCTCTCTTGAAATGATTCTGAAGGTATCCAAGCTCTCAAGGATGTTATGGCAATGTGCTCTATGGCAAAGAATTCTATGCACCGCAGCTGGTCATGGAAAATTGGTTCTATTTGCTGTTTTAATTCTCTGCCATTTGTGATAGAAACATGCCAAAAATGTGCCAAGATGGAGTTAATGGACGATCTATCTACGTAACGGAACCAACGGCGATAACCAGGCCCCCATATAAACAACAGACTTCGTACACGACGTCACTCCCTATCTCATAGTCGCGTCTCGTCCGTCTGTCTACGAGAGACTAGGCTATATTAAGCTTCGCGAACATCCGTACAATACCCAAGCAGGCGCCTATCACTTTCCGTGCTCAGCGGCTGCCAATCAACAATGAAATCACAATCCATACAGGTCAAATGGTTACAAAACAAGCGCTTAACTTCGTGTGGAACAAAACGCCTGCCGAAAGGTCTTCGCTGCTGACTCCTCTTCCCCTCTACGTCTTCTGAGTGGACTATCACATTCACGATCCCATTCTGCCCCTACGTTCTGCAGGCTCTCCCCGGCGGGTTCCTCAGACGGTCTACCTTTCCGTGACTACTTCTTTATTGTGTATCTTGGAAGAGTTCCAACGATCCTCCCAGTATCCCGCAGTCTATCAGCCACTAGCCGCCCACACATTTGTAAATGGCAATATTGACGTGAGTCCACACAGTTGCAGGTATGCAGGATGTTGACCCAGTAAATTCATAGATTTGAAAACAGGTAAGTAACCCTCGAACTTTAGTCTACAGTGACACGACGATATCCGCCTGTCCTTACGATAGCTCACGAAGCGCCTGCCAAGTACCTCTCAACTACGCCTTTTTTTTCGAGTGAGTATGCCAGAATGTGTTGGCATTTAGTCCCTTCGACCCACAGACCTGCGCATGTAGCTTCGACGGCCATGATCACAATTATTCTTCTGGTGCCTCCGGCCGAGCTGAAGGTCTCCGAACCGTTCAGGCGAGTAGATTTCTTCAATCGTCTTCCACTGCATGGTAACCAACATATTCGACCTACAGGCTGAAGACAGAACCATGCAGTCCTTACAGTCCAAAAATGCTGGGAGTCCTGAATCTTCAGGGCGCAAGCTAGCACTCTGTGTAATTGACCCTTTTCTCGCTGCATGATCCAAGCATTGACCCTAAGATCATTTCCTCCAGATTGGAATCGATTATCGTCATCAAAGAAATAAACTTGAAGGCTGTATAAAAGATGCGAAGAGCATTAGCGACTTCTTGAAGGGTAAACATCTTTCCCCTTCCTTGATAGCAACAGTGTACTGACACTCCTTTTACTAGAACACGGTTATCAGGCTCAAGATATCACAATGCTTACGGATGAGACGGACAATAAACCCACAAAGGATAATATATTGAATGCTTTGTCCTCGCTGGTCAAGGGTGCTCAGACGAATGACTCATTTTTTCTTCACTGTATGCTTAACCGCTCCCTTCCTGCTTTATTTCTAAGATCTATCATTTACACTCAGACTCTGGGCACGGCGGTCAAGTTTTCGATAAGAACGGCGACGAGGACGACGGAGCAGATGAAGGTTTTCCCATTGCATCATCTCACTCCTGGAACATTCTGTTGACTGTACGCATTCTTGCAGTTATTGAATGTGTAGACTCATCTGTTATCACTGACGATGTGAGTTCATGTATCAATTATCACCTATGAGCACGCCAACTCTTTAGTTACTCAGGATATACACACAATACTCCAGTCCCTGCCTCCCGGGTGCCGGCTTACAGTACGTTTCTTCTTCACGCCTTTTGCTTTAATGATTTATCTGACACATACTGTCATTGTACTAGGCTCTGTTCGATGTAAGTACCAATGCAGATGGCTATGCTTCTTCGTCAATATCTTGATTATATAGAGCTGCCCATCAGGAAAATGTCAATGTGATACATGCAGCTACAACGGGTACGTAGCTCGGGTACCTTGGTAGCACACCCCCCCCTTAAGTACTAGTACGTAGCCTGCTGTTAAATGAATGTACCTGCAGGTAGCTGAGGTAGCTATGACTGAGACATATGTATTGCTACCATAGTACTTCAATTTCACAACAGTAGTACAACCATTCCTTTCTGTAGTACTGATAGATATATGTTCAACCTATAAATTGTACAGCAGTTTTTCGGCATGGCTAGCAAAAAGGTTTTTATTCCAATAATGATAGACAGTACACATTATTATTCTGTCCCCACACCATCAGTCTCTGCGTCACCATTATCTTCACCATCCGTTTCTCCCGGTCTTCCCTCAGATCTGCCTGTAACCCCCAAGTTTCTTCCTCTTCATCATCAAGGCCACCGGTCACTATCTGCTTCGCTTTTACCCCAGCATTTTATCTCTGTATAAAAAGATGAGTTACACCGAATCACTGACAAAGATAATACCACTTACAATTGACCACCGAACTTTCAGGGGAGACAAACAAAATATGGAAAAGCAGAGTAGCAATGACTGTCGCACATAGAGGTCTTCGACATCATTACACCCCATGCCTTGCTGCTCATTCCAGCTCCTGAGTGCACAGTGAGCAATGAGCATTAAAACAATGCAAACTACATACATTCAGGTCCGGGGCATCTATGATATGAAACTCCTACAAACAGAGCGAGACAAATCAGTATGAAGGCATGGTGTTACGAGACAGGCACTCACCACTGGTCACCAGCAGCCCAACAGTCCTTTGAATTTAAGGACACATGAAGTGCAGCAAGGACCATTAGAGATAAGACAGCTAGTTAGCTAGTTATATACCAGTAAGCAAAGGGAGGATGGAACGATCAATGAAGAGTGGAGGAACAGTGGGAAGAGATGAGGGAAAGGAAGAAAGGATGGTTGGATTTGATCGGAACCCAATGCGTGATCTTGTTTATACTGCACGTGATGCAAATAGATTTGGGTCGGAGTTTAAAATGGACTTAGCAACATTCCAATGCTCGTTGTCAGCCTACCCTCTCCGCACTGCTATTGTAACTGTCTGAAAGCATCTCACAATATAGACAATATTTCAAATAACTTTATTCATTGTTACGTTTCCTTATTCCTGCTTCACGTTTGATATAACTTCAAATCTTAGTCAGTCCAAAGTTATCTTTCCTAGACTATAATCAACTGTACCGGACACGAGAAAAGCTCTGATACTGACCAATGCTATAGCATTTGGTAGTTATCACTCAAGTATACTGGTCTGTACATAGCTACCAGTGGCATATACAGGATGCTATATACTACTACATACCACTGCGCACCTGCTACCACAGCTACTAGAACTACATACACTACGTAACTTGGGTGGGAAGTATGTAGCAAATGGGGTTTTCCTGATGCCATTCCGGGACGGTTTTTGGGTAAGCATACCAGCTGCAAATTATATCAGGCGCTTCGCCAATTCTGTTTATGTCAGATCTTCCTTATTCTGTGATTATCCCACCTTCTGGCACTCTATCGCCAATCTCACTGGCATATTTCAGTATA